>CAUYQU010076957.1:0-45140 GCA_963574635.1 Cheracebus regulus
GGAGGGGGAGGGAGGGAGGGCGAGGAGGGGGAGGGAGGGAGGGCGAGGAGGGGGAGGAGGGAGGGAGGGAGGGGGAGGAGGGGGAGGAGGGAGGGAGGGAGGGGGAGGAGGGGGAGGGGGAGCGCTGCTCACCGGGCCGCCGGGCTCAGTGCACAGAGGAGCTTCTCGGTGACCAAGCCGGGCGGGAGCTGCTGGTTAGGGGAACGAGCCCCCCTCTCTGGCCTCTCCCCTCCCAACTCCGCCACCTCCCCAGCCCTGTCCTGATTTCACACAAACCCACAGAGGCCAGACGGAGCTTAACGCCTCACTCCATTTTATTCCAGAGATGAAATGGTTCTGCAGCTCACCCCGTCCCCCTTGAGCTCCGCCCAGGGTGTGGGTGGGATCGTCCTTGCCTGGGGGGAGGCACCTGGAGCTGCCCGGTGAGGGGCTGTGCCCTCGGGGTCTGTCTCCTGGCATTTTCGATATTCCGTGGACTCCGTCACCCAGGCTGTGAAGGACACCCGGGGCCAGGTCCAGGCCCATTTGGGCTCAGGCCTGGCCTGCCTGTTCTTCTGTCTGTCCATCTGTCTGTCTGCTGGCCATGACTCTTCCACCTTTGGGAGGGTGTTTTTCCCCCTCTGCTGAGCCTATAGGAAGGCCTGTGGGGTGGGGTTGATACTGCATTGTAGACGCAGCTCCCTCGGCTCGTGGTGTGTGTGGTGTAGACACAGCTCCCTTGGCTTGTTCATGGCGTGTGTGGTATAGACAGCTCCCTCGGCTTGTGCGTGGCGTGTGTGGTGTAGATGCAGCTCCCTCGGCTTGTTCGTGGCGTGTGTGGTGTAGACACAGCTTCCTTGGCTTGTTTGTGGCATGTGTGGTGTAGACGCAGCTCCCTTGGCTTGCTCGTGTGTGTAGTGTGGACGCTGTTCTGTGCCTTGTGTTAGGTTGTGTCCCATGTAGACACAGTTCTCTGGCTTGTTTGTGGTGTCTGCAGTGTAGGTGCTGCTCCCGGGGCCTGTTTGTGGTGCCCGTGCTGTGATACGTCCAGTGTAGACAGCTGTCTGGCTTGGCTGTGGTGTGTGCAGTGTGGATGCTGTCCTGGTGGGGCTTGCAGGGAACTGCCTGGTGTGGTGTGAGGGGCGAGGTGTGCTGCCTGCGAGTGGAAGCTGACGTCTGCCGTGGGGGCTGCAGGGTGCCTGTCCGGCTCAGCCTCTTCGTGAGGGCGTCAGGGCGGGGCCTGTCCTTCCGTGGACGGAGCTCAGAGGTGCAGATGGCTGGAGCGATGAGGAGAGATGGCGACAGAGGACGGGAGGGCCAGGCCTGGAGCAGCCCCTTCCCCGTTTAAACCATTGTGTGCAGGCTCCTCACGACGGGAGGCACCCATCTCCTGCGTGCAGTTCCACGGGTGGTGATGAACGTTCCTGCGGTGTCTCCACCACCGGCGGCGAGGACAGACGCCGCGTCCTCCCCTGCGCCTCTGCTGGCCCCTGGCCCTGCGCAGTCCCTTATCTGCGCTGTACGGCTGAAGCCAGGGTTGTCTCTTACAAAAACCTTTTTACTTTGGTGTAGTTTTAGATTCCCAGGACGTTGCAAAGAAAATCCAGACAGACTCTGTGCCCCCGCCCGGCTCTCCAGGCCGGTGCCGCCTCGGCTCTGACCCTGGCTGGGCGTGGGGGACTGCACAACAGATGCAAATGGCCTCGGAGCACAGACTGTAAAATCCGTCATCATTACAACGGATGCATTCTGAGTTATCTTTGCTTTTAATATAGTTTATTTTTATTTATTTGAGACGGGATCTTGCTCTTGCCCAGGCTGGAGTGCAGTGGCGTGATCTCGGCTCACTGCCATCTCCGCCTCCCGGGTTCAGGTGATTCTCCTGCCTCGGCCTCCCGAGTAGCTGGGGTTACAGGCATGCCAGCACACCCGGCTGGTTTTTGTACTTTTTATAGAGACGGGGTTTTGCCATGTTGGCCGGGCTGGTCTGGAACTGCTGACCTCAGGTGCTTCTCCTGCCTTGGCCTCCCAAAGTGCTGGGATTCCAGGTGTGAGCCACCGCGTCCGGCCTAATGTCGTTTATTTCAGCGTGGTTTCATACTGTTGACTGAATAATGGCCTATCGAACAGCTGGCTCACAACATCCCTGAAAGCTAAACCGCTGGCCCTTGCAGGCTGCAGCAGGGGCGGGGGACTGCAGGGGCAGCTCCAGCACAGCCCTGGGTGCTGCGGGCGGCGTCTGATTTCATCAAGGGTGCGGCTCCGTGAGGCCCCAGCTCCCAGCCCGGCCCTGGGAAGGGCGCTCCGCCTGCTCTGGCTCCGGGAAGAAAGGGGATCTCAGCCCTTGCGCCCTGTGCATGGACACTGGGAAGGTCGTCTGTGCCGCAGTCTCCTGGTTTGTCCCAGACCCGTTCTTTGATCTGTTTCTTCCCTCCATCCTCGGCATAGTGGCCGTGTCTCCTGTGAGCTCTCACTTCAGCTTCTGGGTGGGCTCAGCTCCAAGGAGCTGTGGGGGCAGCTGGTGGAGGAGGAGGAAGCCAGGCTGTCCTGCCCGTCCTGACTTGGCAGGCGTCTCAGCAGGGCTGCGTCTTCGTTGCTTTAGTGCAGCCTGCCGTGACATCTACCTGTCCACACCCGTGGCGTCTGCCTGTCCACAACTGTGGCATGTACCTGTCCACACCCATGACGTCTGCCTGTCCACACCCGTGGCATCTGCCTGTTCACACCCATGGTGTCTACCTACCTGTCCACAGCCATGGTGTCTGCCTGTCCACAACCGTGGTGTCTACCTACCTGTCCACAGCCGTGGCGTCTGCCTGTCTACACCCGCGGCGTCTGCCTGTCCACCGTCGTGGCGTCTGCCTGTCCACAGCCGTGGCGTCTACCTGTCTACAACCGTGGTGTCTACCTGTCCACCAAGGACCATTCCAGGCACCAACTCACAGTCTCCGAGCATGTAGCTGCCTGCTGGAGGCCCCCTGCTGACCGCCAGAGCCCCTGCTCCCGGGCCCTCCAGCCTGTGGGTGCTGGCAGGGGGTTTCAGCCACTGAGAGCCCCTGGGCTGACTCACGTCCCTGATCAAACTCGGCTCCTCCCTCACTTGGGTGACTGGCCTCCATATTAAATTCACTTTGTTTGACTGGTTGGATCCCACCTGATACAGTCGGGGTGGCCCCAACCAAGGACCCACGGTTATGAAACACGATACAGAAGTCCATGAGGAGAAGTGATTGTGCCTTATGGGAGGGACATGTCCACGCAAGTGTCAGGGTTCAGCACAGCCACACGGGGTGCTGGAAGCTTCCCTAAGCCCAGGGACCACGCTGGGCACAGAGCAAGTGCCCGCCTCCGTCCACTTGGCATTCCAACACCCGACACAGGGCAATTCATGAAGAAAAGGGGTGTGACTGGCTCACAGCCTGCACGCTCTGCAGGAAGCCTGGTGCCAGCATCTGCTTCTGAGGAGGCCTCTGGAAGCTTCCACTCGGGGCAGGCAGAGGGCACGGAGCCTCATGCCCAGGTCGCATGGCAAGGCAGGAAGCAGTAATGGCGGTGCCAGATGCTTTTAACAACCAGCTGCCTCCGGAACCACCGGAGTGAAAGTAGTTACCATGAGGACGGGCCGAGCTGCTCAAGACGGACTCAGCCATGACCCGGACACCTCGCGGCAGCCCCACCTCCATTTCAGGTCGGATTTCAACTGAAAAGTGGAGGGACAGGCATCCAGTCTCCATCAGCGCGTCTCTGTGCCTGAGGCAAGCAGGCATGGCTGGTCCCATGTGGGGCACCCCTGTGAGGCAGGCAGGAATCTAGGCCAGCGAGGACGTCCTGGTGGCCACGGCGGGGGTTGGCCACGAAGCCGCGCAGGGACCGTCTTCAACAGCGACGCTATGTGGCGGCAGATGTGGCGGCAGTGGGCGTTGCCCACCCAGGTGAGCGCTTGGGATTAAGACGAAATGGTCTCTAGCCTCCGTGGGCACTTTCTCCAGAACAGGCCAGGTCTCGAGGGGCGCGTGGCCACTGCGGATGCAGGTGTGGACAGAGGGGGTCGTTGGGAAGTAAGGAGGCTCCGGGGCGTTATTTGTGAAGCAGAGTGTTTGCCACGTCGCGGCGATGCCCGAGGAGTCTCCTGTCCGCACAGCGCCTCGCCTCCGCCGCCCCGTGGGGACCCGTCCTCCCAGGCCCACCTCGGGACTCCCCCTGGTGCCAGGAAGGAGGGGCTGCGCCAGGCGAGATGGATCCGGCTCAGGCTTCCCTCAGCAGGAGGGTGGGAGTTCTCCTGAGCTTCTGAGAGGAACTTTCCAGGCGTCTGGTGCCGTGAGCTCCCGTGTGGGCTCTGAGCAGCCAGCGTGGGCGTCCCGTCAGCCGCTGTAATGACCTGCAAAGGGAGTGGCTGCGGTTGCGCCTGCCTGCGCTCCTCCTGCTCTGCACTGCAGGCGCTGCGCTTCGCAAGCTCAGGGACGCTGTGCATCCTGACGTCAGCCGGGAACCTTCTGGACTTCTGTGAGCCTGCGGGCCGGTCCCTGGCAAGCGGCTTTTGGGCCCTCACTCACTGTGTTTTGCCTTCATGATCTTAGAATTTTGGCCAGATCTGGACTGGACAGACGGCGGAGACTTGGGCTGGGAGAATTCTCTGCTGAGAACAGAGAAACTGGGACCCCTCAGGGATCCTTACAGGATCAGGAAGCGCCTGGGGACCGGGAGACGGGCTGAGCAGAGGGGCTGTGCGGCGGGCAGGCACCCGGCGGGCGGGGTGCTGGCCCCATCGCCTCTCCCCTGGGGCTAGCAGGCAGTGACGTGTCCCCGCAGGCTGAACTCTGACCGGTGACGGTGACAACAGCTCAGCGTCCTCACTCCCTGGAGACTTGGAGCCTGGACTGGCCAAATTCTACACCTACCCATTTTCTTTCCTTTGAGATGGAGTCTCTCGTCGCCCAGGCTGGAGTGCACTGGCACCATCTCGGCTCACTGCAACCTCCACTTCCCGGGTTCAAACAATTCTCCTGCCTCAGCCTGCCGAGCAGCTGCGACCACAGGCGCGCACCACCACGCCTGGTTAATGTTTGTGTTTTTAGAGACGAGGTTTCACCATGTTGGCCACACTGGTCTGGAACTCCTGACCTCAGGTGATCCGCCCGCCTCAGCCTCCCACAGTGCTGGGATTACAGGTGTGAGCCACCACGCCCGGCCCATTTAAAAAAAATTTTAAGTCCAGGGATGCATGTGTGAGTTTGTTATGTGTGTATATAGTGTGATGCTGAGGTTCTGGCTTCTGACAGCCCCGTCGCAGAGGGAGTGAGCGTGGCTCCCGACAGGAGGCTCTCCAGCCCTCGACCTTCTCCCTCCTGCCCCTGGGAATCCCCAGTGTCTGCTGTCCCTCCCTGTGTCGTGTGCACGCAGTGTTCAGCTCCCACGTACAAGTGAGAACGTGTGGTTTGGTTTTCTGTTCCTGTTCTTAGGCTGGCAGCTGTTGCTGCAGGGATGTGATCTCCGTTTTTCTGGCTGTGTCGAGCGCATGGTATCTGCACAGGTGTTCTTCACCCGTCCACCCTGGGTGGCAGCTGGGGTGGCTCCGTGACTGTGTTGTGAATGGTGGCACCTGCGTGTTTTGGTGCTTTGGTCAGGGCTGAGAGTACAGAGCAGCGCTGACCCTGGGAAGGTTTCCCTCCTGGGTCCAAGACCACGGCGCCGCCGCGTAACCGCGTGTCCTCTCCCAGAAAGAGATGCCGCTGGGATGTGGGCCTGTGGCTGCTCGTCTGGGGACAGCGCTGGATGGCTGGTGTCCCCAAGGACGGGTGAGGTCCGAGGACACCCCCAGCAGTCCTGCCATCTAGAAATCGCACTGGCTG
This sequence comes from Cheracebus regulus, assembly GCA_963574635.1. NCBI lineage: Eukaryota > Metazoa > Chordata > Mammalia > Primates > Pitheciidae > Cheracebus > Cheracebus regulus. The sequence goes on from CAUYQU010076957.1 coordinate 5,829, forward strand.
CTCTCAGGTCACTCCCTGAGAAACTTGGAAGTCGCCAACGGGGCCCACAGTTCCTGTCCAGGACCCTGCAAGGTGGGGCAGCAGATGGCCCTGAGGGCACAGCTGCTTGGCTGGGTCTTTGGACCCTGGCGTTGTGTCTGCTAGGGGAACCACACGGGCTCTGGGGTCCCGTGCCATCTGGATGGCAGGAGCCACCCACCTCCAGGTGGAGGGAGGAGCAAGCGGCTGGAGCCAGGCTGCATCCTGATCTCCTCCGGAGATGGTGACTTGGCGCCTGTGGGGATCTGATCTTGATCCCCTGTGTGGGGGATCCCCTGTGGGATCCCCTGTGGGGATCTGAGCACTGGGCCGAGCCACGCCCCCTCTGGCTCCAGGACCAGCCCGCAGCTCTCGCAGTAGCTGTGAGTGTCGGTGACTGAGAACAGACTGGGGACGGCCCCTCTGTCATAGGGCAGGGGCCACGAGGACACCGTGTGCCTGTGAATTTCTGGAGAAGCGTAACTTCCGGCCCACGGCAAAGGGGCTGATTTTCAGCAATGTCCCTTCTACTCTCCTCCCTCTTAATGTCAAACCCTAGATTTTAGCTGGACACACGGCTGCCCCGTGAGACATTTCCCAGGCTCCTTTGCAGCTGGGGGAGGTGCTTGGCAGTGATGAGGGATGTGAGCAGCACCCGGCCACTGCCCTCGCCCTGTCCCCCCACACCTGGTGACACAGACATGGTGAGGCTGCCTGCCAGGCCACATCCCAGCACAGGCATCGGCAAATGATTTCCTAATCGGCCAGTGGCTTTGTGAGCCATGTGGCCACTGCTTGACTCTCCGCCGAAAGCCCAGAAGTGGTGGCCACAGTAAGCAAATGGGCGTGGTGGCTGGGCACCAATAAAACTTTATTTATAAAAACGGACGAGGGGCCGTGGCAGAGCCTAGGCGCCCGGGAGAGAGAGAGGTGGGAATGGGCCCCACCCGCAGCTGCCAGCTTGGCTCCCAGGAAGACACACACAGCGCTGCTGCCTGATCCGCTCTTTATTTGGTCTCTGTGGAACAGTCGTGCCAGCCTCCCAGACCTGGCCTGGGGTTTGTCTATGGGAATGCTGTCACTGTCCTTGTCCCCCAGTGCCCCCTTACCGATTGCGAGGGGCTGTTGTGACGTGTGGCTTAGGTCTCGGTGGGAGGGCTGAGTGGCTGCCCCGAGCGTGGGAACCCTGTGGATGGAAGTGCCCGGGCGGCTTTGCGTGGGGGCCGTGTCACATGCAGAGGCGGTGGCCGTCCCAGCAGCCCGGACAGGAGATGCCATGGAGAAGGCACGTGTTTCAGTTGGTGTCGCTGCCCCAGACGCCCTCCCTTGGGTAGAGCTGCCTGTCCAAGGAGGGGCTGCATGCCAGCTGTGGCGGCTGACGCTCTGGCCACACCCCAGACACTCAGCCTGCACTGTCCTGGCCACACCTGGAGCCCTGCCGTGTGTGCTGGGCTCAGCCCAGCGCCCTCCCGAGGCCTGCGGGGGTCCAGGCAGAGGCAAGGTCAGTGCCGCGTGTGTTTGATCCAGTTTCTGATCATCCACTTCTGCCCCGAGCACCTCTGCACCACCAGCCGGAGCCCGAAGTTGGCGTCTTTGGACATCTCCACCTCCAGGCAGCGGCCCGTGGCCCGGCTCACGATGGGGCCGCTCTGTGGAGACAGGCACAGCACGTCAGCCAGGTGCGCAGGGGGCGCGTCCTCCTGGGGAGGGGCTTCGCGCGCTCAGCCCTCAGGCTCATGCATGTGGCAGCTTGAATGGAAACCCAGCATCCCAGCAGGACCCCAGGGCCAGGACGGGGCCGACTCCACGGAGCTTCAAGGATCTCCCGTCTGTCCTGCGGGCCAGCAGTCCAGGCTGGAACCACACGTCACCCCTGCCTACACACACTACCCCTGCCGGGGTAGGCCCCTTCTACCCCGGGCACCCGAGGCTGAAGAGGTGGCTGCATGGCTATACCGACTGTCTGGCCTCTCTGGCTGTCCAACCCTGGACCGTCCTTTGCCCTCCTGGTGGGCACCGAGGCCCGTCCCCTCCCAGCCCCTGCCGCACTCCACCTCCCCTCCATGGGCTGGCGCTAGTGGTGGCACCCGGGGGTCCTGGCAGCTCTGCCCTGCCCTACGGCCCCTTCCCCAGTGGCTGACCTGGGTGAAGTCCCACAGCCGCTGTGCTGGCCGCACCACGTCCTCGCACTTCTTCAGGGTGGGCGTGCGGCCCCTGCCGTCATCCACCAGACACTTGGAGTCAGGCAGGAAGGCCGTGGAGCCCAGAGGCCCCAGCTGCAGCACGCCGTCAGCGCTGTACCGCACCAGCTGCGGACAGGACCACCGGGGCTGTGCGTGAGCGGCGTCCAGCCCCGGCCCTCCCCAGCACGCAGCCTTCAGATGGCCGTGAGTGGCTGCCTTGGGGTCTCCCACCCTGGGGACACTGTTGGGGGTGGAAGAGGCCTGCCAGGCAGGGTCCATGGGGGGATATGGGCTGGGTGGTGCCAGGCACCCTGCAGGCCCAGACCTTGGCTTGCGCAGGTTGCTGGGTTTCCGCCAGGACAGATGTCATGAAGACGGCTTGGACTCAGAGCACGGGGCCCCACTCATTTTGGGGAGGGCAGGAGTCTGGGGTTTAATTTTGGTCACATCCAGTGCCCACTAAAAAGCACCGTGGGGTTAGAAACATCCAGCGCTCTGTGGCGGTCGTGGTCAGATCTGCCCCGAGCTTCATGACACCTGGCCCCTGACCACTGTGTGGGGCTGGCCCTCGCTGCAGGGAAGCCATGCCCGTGGGGTCGCTCAGTGGCTGGTGGCCTGCTGTTGTAGCAGTGTTTCTGTATTGATCCACGCGGGACACGTGCCTCTCACATCTTCCACTGTAACCACAGGACAGCCCCGAGCTGTAAACACTGCCGTCCCCTCTAGACTGACAGGGAGGGACGTGCCCAAGGCCCTTCTGACCCCAAAGGCCTGGTTTCTTGTTGGTTTTTTTTAGACAGGGTCTCGCTCTGTTGCCCTGGCTGGCATGCAGTGCCATGAACTCAGCTCAATCTCCGCCTCCGACGTAGCTGGGATTCAGGCCTGTACCACGCCAGGCTGGTTTTTGTATTTTTTTTGTAGAGACGGGGTTTTGCCAGGCTGCCCAGGCTGCTCTCGACTCCTGGGCTTAAGTGATCCGCCCACCTCGGCCTCCCAACGTGCTGGGATTACAGGCGTGAGCCACCTCGCCTGGCCCAGGCTTTACCATGTTCTGCCTTCCAGCGGGGTGGGCTGGGAGGCCTCTTCTAGAGAGGCCCTCAGGCTGCTCCAAGCCCTGGAATGTAGCCCCAGCAGGCTGGCCCTGCGCCTCTGTCCCTGGGACCCACCTGCCCTGGGTGTGGGGTCCAGGGGGCCTGGGGTACTCCCCTTGAGAGCTCCATGGGGCGGTGGCTGCCACTCTTACCTGGGAGGACATCCCGTGGCAGGGGTAGAGGATCGCTCGGTCATCGTCCTCTGCTCCCTGGTCCAAGCAGTAGCCGCTGGCTTTGCTGTTTCTCACCTGCAACCGGAAGCCATGGGAGAAAGGCCAGGGTCACCCGTGGGTGAGGCCACAGGGAGCTTCCCCCACCCAGCTCTGCAGCCAGCACCGAGGGAGGGGCTCCCGGGAGCAGGAGGAGAAGGGATTGCTGGACCTCCGGGGAAGGGGTAACTGACCGCATTTGTCACTGACGGAGTCACAGTGTGTCTGCCATGCCCAGATGGTGACCTGACCATCCCTCAACAGGGAGGCTTGAAGGCAGCAGCATGAGCCTTGCTCCAACAGAGGGGACTGAGGCCTCGGCTGCGGGGGGCTTCCCTACCTTGCTCCCTGCAACCCTGCAGCTCCTGCTGAGTGGGCAGAGACTACTCACCACTGTGAGAGCAAGCCTGGGCCGGCCAGCCAGCCAGCCACCCTCAGCCGGCAGGACAGGCCCATCTGAGGTCAGCACTGTGTGGGTGACCCTGGCTCCTGAGCACTGGCCAATGCTCGTCATTTGCAGGATGCAGATTCTGCAGCAGGAGCTAACCCATCCAGCATGACTGCCGCAGGAGGTCACACAGGTTTGAATTGGGACAACTGAGAAAGCCCAGCAGTGTCTGGCTGTTACGGGTGGGTGGGCCTGAGCTTGACTGAGGAGGGAGTGGGCGCAGCAGAAGCACAGGGAGGCTGGGGAGCAGGGCTCCCCGCACCGCGTGCACCCGTCCACTCTCCACGCTGACTGGGAAACCTCTGCCCAAGGGCTGGCATCAGCACAGGCTGGACGAGGAGCTTCAGGGAGGGTAGGCTCGGTGCGAGCTGTCCAGCCCAGGCCCCCTTCTCCTCGCCCGTCTGAGTGCTAGCTCGGGGCTGGGACGCTCTCCCGGCTCAGGTCCCATGGTGGGAGGCACCCCGTCCATGGCCCAGACCAGGGGAGGGCAGCGAAGCAGCACCTTCTCGCTGGCTTTATAGACCGCCGTGGATGTGGCCGGGCCTGTGGGGGCCGGTGGAGACAGGTGGGTCTTTGTGTCGCTGATGTACCTGTATGAGTGTGTGTGGGCACCTGCCGGCACGCGTGGTGGTGTATGAACACACAGATGTGTGCGCCTCTGTACACGCACGCTCATGTCGTTTCGCCTTGATAACAAGTGCTTGTCTATCTGTGCACAGACAGGCCCCTTTGGCATTTGTTCATTTGTGTATGAGGAGCTGTGTCCACAGGAGCAAAGCTGTGCAAGTGTGTACTCTGGGGTCCGTGTGCACTGGTACATGTGTCAGTGCACGTCTGCATGGAAACGGGCCCGCAGGAGCACCGGGCAGCCTCTCCTCTACTCAGTGCGTACATACACCTGAATCGTGCACTCGTCCATGTGTGAATGGGCACGTACAGATGTGAATGTACTTGCATGTGAACACGTGTTCACATGGGTGGGCCTGTACATGTGCCTGCCTCTAGGGACGTCCACGCCTGTATCCATGTGTATTTCGCATGCAGGCCTGTGTGTGTTCGTGTGAATCTGCATCACCGTGGATGCACCGTGTGCGCTGGCGTGGCCCTCTCCGTATCACATGCAGGCCTGTGTGTGTTCATGTGAAGCTGCGTCACCGTGGACGCGCCGTGTGCGGCACGCAGCCCTCTGGGCGGAGGCGCTACCTCTCCGTACGTGAGCGTGTTGTTGTAGATCCTCATCTCCGGGTACACGTTCTCCAGGTACCACTTGAAGCTGCGACACTTCAGCTTCTGGCGCAGGGCCAGCCTCTCGGACACATCCCCAAAGTCCACCCCTGGGTTCTGCAAGGCCAGAAGGGGAGGGCACGTGAGTGTCACCGTTCCCATGTTGAGGTGGGAGGGTCCCAGGCAGCGGCTCCCGACAGGAAGGGCCCTGTGCGTGTCCCTGCCCTGAGCACCCACAGCCGGCCTGGCCCAGGAACCTCCTGCCTGAAAAGACGGCCCTGTGCCCGGGCCTTGGCCACACCGTATCCGCCTGACCTCTGCAGGGTGAGGACCAGCTCGGTGAGAACTCTGGACCCCCGCCTGGGTGTCCCTTCCCTCTGCCGACTTTAACCTGTGTCATCTGCCGTGAGGAACCACAGCCACGTGCGGCGTCTGTCTCTCCCTGGGATCCTGGGGCCTGAGGGGCTGGTACTCTCTGACGGGCGGCCAGGTTTGAGGAGCACCTGCCTCCCACCCAGGGACCCTCCAGGCTCCCGTCTCGGGCCTTGGCGGGAGGCAGACGACTGGGCCTGGGCTTGAATCCCGTGACCTCCTGGTGCGTGGCCCTGGGACAGTCCCTTACCCTCTCCGTGCCTCAGTTTCTCGTGGGTGAAGTGGGGACTGCCATGCCAGAAACTCATTGTTGCTTTGTTATGCAGCTTTAACAAGTCAAGGGGCTCACACCAGGGCCGTTGGACACGGAGGTGACAGGCGTTCGCCGGCCTCTCTGCCCAAGGGCCTGGCGCTGGAGATCTCATTCAGTTGCCCACACACTTGGGGATGTCGCCACCTTGCACATTTTCCGAATCAGTTCATGGAAACAAGGCCGCAGGAGCACTGGGCACCCTCTTCTCATGTCTCAGACATGAGCGCATGTGTCCACGGCCCCCCTGATCTGCCTGCCGTGGGAGCTGACCTGGGGGTGGGCTGTTGGATTTGCCTGGTGTGTGGTTGAGCCTGGGGCTCTCCACGCAGTGTTGTCCCCACGCTGGGGCGCACTCTAGCGGGGGCTGGTGAGCCAGCTTGAAGCTGCCGTGGGAATTTTTTAATCGTGTACTGTGAATGAGGATGAGGACTGTTGCTAAGGGTGCAAAGTGCTGTATGTGGACAGAGGTAAACATACAGGTGTGTGTGCACTGGGCCCTGACTCATGATCTGGTTCTTATTGGGGTTGATGCAAAAAACGAGTCCTTCAGATCTCAGGGCCCCAGTGCCTGCAGTGACCAGGCAAGGAAGGGGGTTCCCAGAGACGCTGGGGCGTGGGGGGATGAGCGGAGGTGTCTCGGCCCCCATCGCAGCCTCTCCCTTCTTAGGGCTGTGGTGGCTGGGGCACTGGGTGTCCTAAGACGTCGAGAAAAGCCAGAATTCAGGCTCTTTATGGGAAATCAGTTGACTACAAATTAGAAAACAAACAGCAGTCCTCAACTTGAAGCAGGTCAGACGTTCATGGGCCAAAGGCCAACAGGAAAACACCAAAACATCCATCCATGAAGGAAGGGGCCCCAGGACGGCTCCTTCACACTACGACCAGGACTCGGCCCTGAGAGCCGCGGTGCGACGACCTGAAAACATGGCCTGGGGGCGGGAAGCCTCAGTGAGTGTGTGTGTGTGTGTGTGTGTGTGTGTGTGTGTGTGCGCCAGTGCCATTCAGGAACAGACAGCCACAGAGCAGGAAGCCTGGGGGAGGCGAGGGGCCGCCCCTCCCTGGCTTTAACTCCCGGCAGCTGCTCTGGGCCAAGAGAAGAGCGTCTGGCCTGGCTGTGAGCGTGCTGTGAGCTTTCAGACAGGCAGCTCACCCCCTCACCCCTGTTCCACCTGCATGGGGGGGCCTCACCGTCATGGGGATGTTCCAGGCCATGTACACGTGGGACTTGAAGTCGTCCATCCACACCTCGGCGGCGCGCAGGGCGTTGCGCTTGGCGTAGTAGTCGATGTCGTTGTTGTAGGGCTTCCTGGTGCGCTCAATGTGGGCCACGCGCGAGCAGGGCAGCACCTCCATGCTCCCGCCACACTGCCACACCTGTGGGCAGACGGCGCTGGCTGCGGGGGGCCCGGCCCTCCATTCCCAGGTGTTCCTGGGGTACACGCACTGCCAGTGGGCCTGGTGGGTCCCAGGGCTTCGCTTCCTGGGAGCTGTTTTCAGGGGACGCCACCCACAGAGCAGGCGCAGGCCTGGGCTGTGTCAGGTGCAGGCTGAGCTCTCGGGGACCTCTTACCGAGTGTGGTTTCTCTTGTGCGTTACCCGATGGTTGTGTGTGGGGGGTTATTCCACCGACCCCAACACTCACCAGGTTCCATCCTGTGGCTCCCACCGCCCCATTGCACCCGCACACACCAACCATCTCGTTTAAAAACAGCCGCCGGCCGTGCAGATGCCGTGCCACGCATCCCCAGAACACACGCAACCTGGGTGTGAACAAAACCCAACCAGCCTTCCCAGCAAAAGAACCCCCAGAGCCCCTGGCCTTCTGTACCCCCACACACAGTACAAGTGTATTTTTCACCATGTAGACTTTTTTTCGTGAGACGGAGTCTCGCTCTGTTGCCCAGGCTGGAGTGCCGTGGCGCAATCTAGACTCACTGCAGCCTCCGCCCCCCCAGGCTCACGCAATCCTCGTGCCTCAGCCTCCCAAGTAGCAGGGGTTACAGGTGTGCCTGGCTAATTTTTCTATTTTTATAAAGATGGGGTTTCACCATGTTGGCCATACTGGTCTCGAACTCCTGAAATTGTGATCCGTTCGCCTCGGCCTCCCAAAGTGCTGGGGTTACAGGCGTGAGCACCCAGCCCACCGCGTATTCTGCTATGCACACTTCCCTCCACGTCATTTCACTTAGACACCACCCGGCCTTCCTGTACCTGCTTTTAAACACCATCTGTTCTACTTCAGCCTGGCCCCAGCCCTGTCCTGTCTGTCTGTGAGGGTTCATTTTGTGTCAGCGTGGCAGGGTATGAGGCTGGGACATTTACACACTTGGCCATGTGTAAATCCATCCCCTGCAGGCCTGAGTGGGATAGAAAGGCCAAGGAAGGGAGCGTGCATACTCTCTGCCCGATTTGGGCTGGCACTGGTCCTCTCCTGCCTCAGGCTTGGGCTCACACTGGCGCTCCTCACCAGCTCGCCTCGCCCCTGCCAGCCACTGGCCAGTCTCAGCATTCTCAGCCTCCGTACTGGTCAGCCAGTTCCTTACAGGAACATCCAACATCTCAATCCACGTCCCCATCATCTGCTACGAGCCCTGAGCCAGCCCTGTCCCACGCTGTCCCACCCTATCTTGCCTATCCCATCCCATCTGCCCCATAAAATAAATGCTGGTGCCACCCACGGGCCGATATCTCCACGAACAAATGGGTCCAACCCACGTGGCCCAAGCTCCACCACATGCAGGTTGTCGGCCCCACGCCTCCCACACTGGACATTCGGGGGGTGCACAGGTGTGCCAGGCCCGGGCCGAGCACCACGCTTGCCTCATCTCCTGAATCCCCCCTCCACCTGAGAGGGTGGGCAGCCCTGACACTGCCCGTTCCCTCCGCAGTGCTGAGAAGCTGCCAAGGCCAGGGGCAGTGCCAGCTGCGGGGGCACAGGGCGGAGCCTCTGCCCAGATGAGCTCCGGCCCCTTGGTTGGCCTGGACTCCAGCCTGCCCTCGTCCAGGCTGATCTCATCTCCAGGCCATTATCTTAACCACATCTGCAAAGACCCCTTTTCCCAAAGAGGGCCACACTCACTTCCAGGGGCCACCCGTCAGCCCAGCCCACTCTCAGTCCCTTATGTAGGGAGCAGGGGGCTCCTCCCTCCACCCTACTCTGTGCCTTTAGGAAGCCACATCCCAGGCGGAAGAGAGAACCAAGGAGGCTGCATCGCTGATCATTTACGGCCGCTCTGATGCCACCCACCACAGGACAGATCCAGAGTCCACGGCGGGACAGAGCCACGCCCTCCTTGGTGAGACGATGACATGGCACATGGCTAGCGCATCTCCCTGACTGCGGCCCGGCCACGCGGAGCTTCCTCACTGCTCAGCCCGGCCCAGGACACCCCCTCCCTGTAGTCCCAGCCACGTCACCCACAGGACTCTGGCTCCTTCCCTGAACAGGGGAGTCCACGTCGCTGCTGCGCCTGGCTGTGGTGGCCTTTGCCTCCCGAGTGAACCGCACGTCTGCATCAGGCTCACGCGTGGGAGGATGGTGCCCTGGGGAGCACCGTAGGTTTCTCTCTGTCATCTCTGGCATGGGACAGCCTGTCTGAGAACAGCGGGCCTGGAGCTGCTGGGGGCCGAGCCTGGGGTTTTCCAGCCACCGGGGCTGGCGCTTCCTTTCTGCCTTTGAGATGAGGGTGGGATTTCTGTCGTTTGTGGCGGGAAGGGGCCTCGTGGGTGAATCCCACCCATTGCTCTCCCACATTCTGCTGGTGTCTCCCACCTCAACCTGAGACCACCAGGTTTTGGGAGGGGAGCGGGGGCCTCACAGGGGGAAGGGTTGCTTCGTTGGAAGGGGCTAGAGTGGAGGCAGCTCTGCGGTAGGACAGTGCCTTGTCCTCCAGCGCCTGCCCGTCCTCAGGAGTACCTGGCACGTGGGCCTCTGGGGTGGCCTCCCGCAGCTTCAGCCTTCCTGTCTATCCCCGGCACGGAGGCCACAGGACTCAGTCCCTCCATCCACCACAGCATCCTGTCTTGTGACCTCACCCCAGGCAATAAATACAAAGTCCCCCAGGGCTCCTGACGCCTGCCCTGCCCACCCTGTGTTCACAGCACCTTGGCCTTCCCAGCACCGCCATGCACACCCCTCAGGGCCTTGGCACAGGTGGTGCCCATGCCGGACACCCTTTCCAGGCCTTTGCATGCTCTGCTACCTCCTGGTCTTCAAAGCTCGAATGCCAGAAGGATTAGAGGCACAAAACTGGCCGGGCACGGTGGCTCACGCCTGTCATCCCAGCACTGTGGGAGGCCGAGGCAGGTGGATCACTTGAGGCCAGGAGTTCAAGACCAGCCTGGCCAACATGGTGAAACCCCATCTTTATTAAAAATACAAAAATTAGGTGGGTGTGGTGGTGCCTGTAATCCCAGCTACTTGGGAGGCTAAGGTAGAAGAACTGCTTGAACTTGGGAGGTGGAGGTTGCAGTGAGCCAAGATTGAGCCACCGTGCTCCAGCCCGGCGACAGAGCGAGACTGTCTCAAAAAAGGGAAAAAAAAGGAGCAAAACCGAGGCCAGAGAGGAGGAACGGGTGCAGGTGCCTATGCCGCTGAGGGAGGACCGAGGGACCTGATCGTGACCCAGCCCTGCCACTGGAGGAGGAGCCGAGCATCCCCCACACAAGGAAGTGGCAGGTGGAGAGGACGGCTGTGCGGCCACCTGACCTGAGCACAGCACGCTGTGCCGCACAGATGGAGACAGGTCTATTTGTCCATTAAAACAAGTGAGCCTGGGCAACATAGTGAGGGACCCAGCAGCCACCTACGGCCACCCTGTCCCTGGGGCTTCCGCAGCACTGGGGAGATTCCATATGGAACCTACTGGGTCTGCCAGGCGGTCTGGTCTGCCACACGAGGAGCAACCACGGAAGCCAATCCTCTCACAACCACATGAGGAGCAACCTGGAAGCTGAGCCTCTCACAGCCACATGAAGAGCAACCACGGAAGCCGATCCTCTCACAACCACATGAGCAGCAGCCACGGAAGCCGATCCTCACAACCACATGAGGAACAGCCACAGAAGCTGATCCTCTCACAGCCACATGAGAAGCTGCCACGGAAGCCGATACTCTCACAGCCACATGAGGAACAACCACAGAAGCCGATTCTCTCACAGCCACACGAGAAGCAACCACGGAAGCCGATCCTCTCACAGTCACACGAGGAGCACACGGAAGCCGATCCTCTCACAGCCACACGAGGAGCAACCATGGAAGCTGATCCTCTCACAGTCACACGAGGAGCAACCATGGAAGCCGATCCTCTCACAACCACACAAGGAGCAACCACAGAAGCCAATCCTCTCACAGCCACACGAGGAGCAACCACGGAAGCCGATCCTCTCACAATCACAAGAGGAGCACATGGAAGCTGATCCTCTCACAGCCACATGAGGAGCAACCACGGAAGCTGATCCTCTCACAGTCACATGAGGAGCACACAGAAGCTGATCCTCTCACAGCCACACGAGGAGCAACCACAGAAGCCAATCCTCTCACAGCCACATGAGGAGCAACCATGGAAGCTGATCCTCTCACAACCACACGAGGAACAACCATGGAAGCTGATCCTCTCACAACCACAGGAGGAGTTGCTGAAGAACTCAGCACTGGCCATTCCACGATTGAAGCCAAGCCTCTCACAACCACACGATGAGCTCCAAATAACTCAGTGTCGGCCATTTTATGGTTGGTTGGCATTTGAAGCAAACTGGAAAGGTGAAAAAGCTTGATAAGTGGGTAACTTGTGAGCTGAGAATAAAAAAATGACTATTTTGAAGTGTCATCTTGTCTTATTCTATGCAACAACGAACCGTTTCTCAATCGGACTGTAGTGTGCAATGAAAAGTGGATTTTATATGACAACCAGCAATGACCAGCTTAATGGCTGGACCAAGAAGCTCCAACTTGCCAAAAGCCACACTCGCACCAAAAAAGATCCTGGTCACTGTCTGGTGATCTCTGCTGCTGGCCTGGTCCACTACAGCTTTCTGAATCCTGGCAAAACTCTTACACCTGAGAAGTATGCATAGCCAATCCATGAGATGGGCCAAAAACAGCAGCACCTGCAGCTGGTATCAGTCAACAGGGAGGCGATCTGTGCTTTTCACCCTGTGGGCAGCCTGCCTTTGTAAGTGGGAAGGAGAATTTGGGAATAACTTGGCTCTTTCTTGACTGATAGGTTTAGTTGTGTGACAAACTGTGCGTTTCCTTTTGGGTGTTGTGATACACTAAACTGTTATAAAATCTGGGTTTCACCTTGAAAATAATGAGGATGAAACTTCACCTCTCAAGTTATGGCCAACATTTACTCAAGGCAACCTCTCCCCTCTTTTGCCAATACTCCTCGGATACAATAACTGATAGAATGATCCACCAATCCACCCATTTACCCATCTACTCAATCACCCACCTAGCCACTATCTATCCATTCATCTACTCACTTATCCATCCATCCACTCAGCCATCCATCCCTGCATCCATCCATCCATTCACCCATCCATTCACTTACTTATTCATTTATCTATCCCTCCATCCCTCCACCCACCTACTCATCCATCCACTCATCTGTCTATCCATCATCCAACCCTGCATCCAGCCAGCCAGCTCTCCATTCACCCATCTACCCGTCTACTCAGTCATCCATCTATCCCTCCATCCACTCATCTATCCATCCATTAATCCCTGCATCTAGCCAGCCATCCACCCATTCAGCCATCCATCCACACACTCATTCATCTACCTATTCATTCACCCACCTAGCCATCTATCCACCCATCCATCCACCTATCTACTCACTCACACTCATCCATCCATCCAGTTATCCATCTATCCACTCATTTGCCCACCTAGACACCATCTATCCGTCCATCCACCCATCCATCCGCTCATCTACTCATCCACTTACCACTCACCCATCCATCCACCCACCTATCCATTAACCAATCTTTTATCCATCTACACACTCATTTGCCCACATAGCCAACATCTATCTATTCCTCCTCCCACCCCCTCATCCATCCACCCACTCATCCACTCATCCTACCCATCCATCCACCCGTCCGCTTACCACTCATCCATCCATCTTTCCATCAACCCATCTATCCATTCATCCATCATTTATCCATCTATGCACTTATTCACCTACCTAGCCACCATCTACCCATTCCTCCTCCCACCCCCTCATCCATCCACCCATCTGTATTAGTCCATAGAACCAGCACGACTCTATCTAGGCACTGTGCAAAGCTGTGTTCCCAGCCCAGGCCTCCAGGCGAAACACTGGATGCCCGAGGTCCAGGCTGACGTGGACGGAAGCCCAGGCATCCCGACCACAGGTTGTCTCTCCTGGGACAAACCCAGGAGGCAGCCAGTCAGCATCTTCCCTGTGGCAGAACAGAATTTCCCCTCCAACAAAAAGCAGGGCTCCATGTCCACTCTGCAGGAAATGTGTGCATCACTTGGAGAGGTTTCACATTGAACCTGATTTTTTAAAGAGATTTACAGCCTGCTCAGCATGTCCCTGCCCCTGGAGGCCAGGCCGGTTTCAGGAAATAGCTCCTCCGACGTGGCTGCAGCGACGCCACCCTCTTGTCACACACACGCCTCACTCTGCAGTGGCGATGCATCTTCAGGGCAGGACCTGCCTGGGTTTATCACTGGAAAGGCAAATCCCATATCCCAGGGCGCAGTGGGCACCATTCATCAACGTTTGACAGGAAACCATCTCTGCCTGGATGACGGAGCTGCAAACACCCGCGGAGGTGATGAAAGCAGCGGCCTCAGCGTTCCCACCCCAGGCCCAGCCGTTGTCCAGACCCTCCTGCCCACCTCACCAAACACTGAACATCTCAAGCAAACGGAAGGAGAGAAGCAGCTTCATCCTTCCAACAAGTGGTTCTCAAAGTGCGGTCCCAGGCCTGGCAGCACCCATGTCACCAGGAACTCCCAGAACCGCAAATTCCCAGACCCCACCTGGGACCAGGGGAGTCAGACGCTCTGGGGAGGGGCGCAGCGTTTTGGGCTCCCGGGATGCTGTGGAGGCAGCCGTTTGCGGACAGCAGAGCCAAGCGCCCGAGGCTTCTCATCCTGTCCCACCCACTCCACAGTCATCTATCCCTGGAGCCCTGTCCCTCAAATGGCAGCAAAATGACACCTGGCGGCTTTTTCTGTGACATGCTTCTGTCCTCAGAGATGACGCTACAGTTTAGGTGGTGATTTCTGTGGAACCAGGCCTGCAGCAGCTGCAACAGGTGAAATGGTGGGAAGACATGTGTCAACACCACAGACATGGAACTCTCCCCTGCAGCTTCGGACATGCAGAAGCGATAGGTCAGTTTTAAAAGTTAAAAGAATGTTAGAAAACAAGGTGCAATTCATAGCTCAGAAGCAGCAGAAGCCGGCAGCAGAGTGTGGCATGGAAGCCATGAGGCGCTGGCATCCACCCGTCAGCCGGGACAGGTGTTGGACACATGGCCAGGACCCTAGCATAAACCCAGGGTGGGGACGAGCTCCCCAAGCAGGAACAGATGCTGAAACAAGCTCTGACGGACCCCTGGGGCAGCGGCCAGAAATGTCCCATGGTGAGACAAGGCAGCACGTGCACTCAGGCCAGCACAGACCTGGGTAAGGGTAAGGGGCACCTCCCTAGGGTGGCACCCGCCCGGGTAAGGGGAAGGGGCACCTTCCTAGGGTGGCACCCGCCCGGTTAAGGGGAAGGGGCACCTCCCTAGGGTGGCACCCACCCGGGTAAGGGGAAGGGGCACTTCCCTAGGGTGGCACCCGCCCGGGTATGGGGAAGGGGCACCTCCCTAGGGTGGCACCCACCCGGGTAAGGGGAAAGGGCACCTCCCTAGGGTGACATCCACCCGGGTAAGGGGAAGGGAAACCTCAGGGTGGCACATGCCTGGGTATGGGGATAGGGCACCTCCTCAGGGTGGCACCCGCCTGGGTAAGGGTAAGGGGCACCTCCCCAGGGTGGCACCCACCTGGGTAAGGTGAAGGGAAACCTCCTCAGGGTGGCACCCGCCACCGACTTCCATGTCTTGAGTTAGAAGTACCAGGAGGAGATGCTCTGAAACATCCTTCCCAGAGTGAGTGCTCATGGAGTTAAGATACAACTTCTGTAAAAGACGAGCTCTCAGCAAAATGACAAGGCAGCTGGGCACGGTGGCTCACGCCTGTAATCCCAGCACTTTAGGAGGCCAAGGCAGGAGGATCGCTTGAGCCCAGGAGTTTGAGACCAGTCTGGGAAACCCTGTGAAACCCTGTCTTTGCAAAAAAAAAAAAATAATAATAAGCTGGGTGTGGTGGCGCACGCCTGTAGTCCCAGCTACTCAGGAGGCTGAGACAGGAGGATCACCTGAGGCCAGGAGTTCAAGGCTGCAGTGAGCTATGATTGCACAAGCTAGGATGACAGCAAGACCCTGACTCTAAAAAATAAATAAATAAAAATGACAAAGCACCTGAGGAAATTCAATTCCAGGAGAGTCAGCCAAGAAATCCAACAAAATGCGTGAATTTAAACCCAAAGAAGCAGAAAAAAGAGTAATTAAAAAGGCCTTAGGATGACTGTTAGAATTTCCAAAGACATTAATGAAGGAAAAGTGTCCGTCAAAAACACGAGTTTATGAATCTAAACGATTACGAAAAGAACAACCAAATATGAAGAACACCCATGGAAGAGTCTCCTACATGTAAGATGCGGTCATTATCTTGAAAAACCAAGGCTGAGCAAGTGGTCTGGATTGCTCTCTGGATGTGGCTGAAGAGAGGACTTGTTCCTTGGAATGCAGAACCAGGGGAATTTCCCAGGTCACCCCACAGAGTGGAAAGGAGATGAGAAACAGGAAAGAGTCAGGGGCAACCCTGAGGGTCGACTGGAAGTCCCACCGACCTCTAGCAGGATTTCCACAGGGGAGCCACACACTGAGAAACTAAGGAGTGTCCAGGTTTGTAAAAAGACTCAGGTGGTCACTTATGCCGTAATCTCAGCACTTTGGGAGGCTGAGGCAGATAGATCACCTGAGGTTAGGAGTTTGAGACCAGCCTGGCCAACACAGTGAAACCCAGTTTCTACTAAAAATACAAAAATTAGCCAGGTGTGGTGGCGCACGCCTGTAATCCCAGCTATTCAGGAGGCTGAGGCAGGAGAATCACTTGAACCCAGGAGGTGGAGGTTGCAGTGAGCCGAGATCGCACCATTGCCCTCCAGCCTGGGCAACAGGGTGAGACCATGTCTCTCAAAAAAAAAAGACACAAAGCCTCAGATGGACAATGTATGCAATGACCCAAGAAGAATCAAGGAAAAGGACCCACAAGCATCAGGGCTCTGTGGTCAGAGGAACTCGGGGGCCCACAAGCCCACCTCACAGCCCGTTCCTGGTACTGTGGTGCTGGGTGACATTGGGTAAACTCAACCCACATGCAAAATCGAATTTCAGCAAAAGGTTTCTAAGGTTCACAGGAGAAAGTAAAAGCAAGACAATAGTCAAGAAAGTGCTAAAATAGTAATGGGGACGTGTTTAATTGCTAGAGATGAAGCTATTTTATAAATAATGGCTTAGAGTATGGATTTGATAAGGCTGTGATGAGGGCTGCTCTTCCTGTCGGCGGCTGAGGATGGAGATTTGGTGAATGGCATGAGAAGTAGTCTACCATCTTAAAACGTGACAAAGATCACCCAGCAGCTTGCTCATGTAAAAACACACAACTCCAAATGGATGAAAGCTTTTAATTTGAAAAGAGAATTCTAAGAGTGTCAGAAAGAAAGACATTCAGATGATCAAACAGGCTTCTCTAAAAATGGCAAAGGCACACACTGTTAAAACGCAGATACCAGGCTGGGCACAGTGGCTCAAGCCTGTGACCCTAACACTTGGGGAGGCTGAGGCAGGAGGACTGCTTGAGGCCAGGAGTTCAAGGCCAGCCTGGGCAACATGGTGAAACCCCATCTCCACACAAAATAGATACCGTTCGCATTTACTAATTCCTGCGTATGAAAAATTCAACATCATAAAATGAAGCCAGACGAACAGAAAAAATGCTCTGTCAGAAGGTTTCTACTCCAAGAGCCAAGAGCTCCTCACACAAGGGAGACGCAGTTCCCACCCCGAGGGCTAAAGCTCCTCACACAAGGGAGACCCAGTTCCCACCCAGAGGGCTGAGAGCTCCTCACCTGAACCAGAACACAAGGGGCACAGCAAGCTGAAGCTGGCAAAGGAAGAAACACAGCCAGCCATACGCGGAGCACTCAGGCTCTTTAGCAACGGAGGAAATGCAGAGAAAGCGCGGAGGCACTTCTTACGTGTCTGTCATGATTGCAAAAAGTGACAATGACCACATTCAGTCGGCTCTGAGTGCTGCGAGACCTGGGAGGTCCCCTTTCTCATGCAGCGCGACTGAGGAGGAGACGCAGACACACTCCACACACATACTCACCACGCAACCCAACCCACACCACACACACTATACATACACCCCCCACACATACACAACACCCACACTCCACACTGTGCATACACACCTGACACACATACCACACCCCATACACTGTACACACACCCCACACATACACATAACCCACACCCCACACACTGTACATACACACCCCACGACCCACATCCCACACACTGTACACACACCCCACACACTGTACACACACCCCACACATACACACCATACAACCCACACCCACTGTACACACCCCAGACACCACACAACCCACACCCCACACACTGTACATATACACCCTACATACACCACATACACATCCCATACACTGTACATATACTCCCCACACCCCCCACACTGTACATACACACCCCACACACTACATACACAACACACACTGTACACCACAGACAGGGTCTGACAGATGCAGATGGACTGTACATACATCCCCCCACACTGTACACAACCCACATAGCCCACAATCCACACCCTACATACACCATGCACCCCATACACACCCCCACACTGTATATATACACCCCACACATACAACCTATCTGCCACATACACCCCCCACACACTGTACATACACACCACCACACACCCTATACACACCCCCACACTGTACTTACAGTCCCCACACATACACCCCATATGCCATATACACACCCCAGACTGTACATACACACCACCACACCCTTCACACTGTACATACAGTCCCCACACAAATACCCCATACACACTTCACACACTGTACATACACACACCACACCCCACACACATACTACACATACATACAACCCATACACGCAGCTTTTTTGGGGGGAGGGGGCAGGGAAGCGAATTTGGCAAATTGTATTAAAATCCATGAAAATTGTGTTTCCTCTGACTCAGCAGTTTCACCTCTAGAAATCCAGCCCGAGGAAACGGCTGGGGCGTCAGAGACTCCCATACAGGAAGAATTGTTTCTGCGCCAGATGGAACACAGGCTCCGAATGGTCCCCACGCTCACTGGCACTGGCGCCATCCCGAATGTGTGAGGACGTGCCCCGCGCAGAGGCCGCCACCCACTCACCTGCCCGGCTCCCCGGCCCCGCGGGCCGCAGCTCCCTCCGAAGCCTGTGCAGGCAGCACTGCAGGTACGCACACCCGCGCACACGCACACACCGCAGACAGACGGGCTCCACAGAGGCGCCGTCTCGTCCGACACAGGCAGAACTATGGGCGATTTTTATTTTGTTCTAGTTAACGTATCTCCAGTGCTTTTACATCTAAAACAGTTTTTCCGAAAAAAAGAAAAATGGTATTTAAGGAACGTCTGCACGTGGTGATAATGAGTATTTCTTGCACAGGTGCTCTATTCCAGGCACGGACAGCCCCACAGCGCCTAATCCTAAGAGCCCCGGGGTGTGGCCGCACTGTCATCCTTAGTGACAGATGGGGAAACGGAGGCTCGGAGGGAGGGGCGGCCCCGCTGGTTAACGGGCAGAGGCCGGGTGCGGAGGCAATGTTGCGGGGTCTTCTGAAGATGCCCATGCTCAGTGGGGCTTCTCCACAGGGACGTGCAAATGGACAGAGACCTCCCCTGTCCCCACGCCTCCTTGCTCTGAGCCTCGGTTTCCCCATCTGTCTCCTCCGTGCAGCCTGCAGGCCTGGTTGACCTGCGGAGGTTGAGCGGGGCTGCATGAGGCGAGGGGCCCGCCTTGTAGCTGCAGCCTGCCCCGGGGTCTGCTGGGAAGTGGGGGTGCCGGGCATGGTGAGGACACCACGTGTGGCCCCGGGAGGGGGCACGGGGGAGGCGCCACCCACCTGCAGCTGGAACAAGCCCTCCGAGAAAGCGGCTCTAGAGAACAAGCAGCGGCTTCTCAGCCTCTCCCCAGCCTCCCCTCTGCCCTCCACTCACGCACAAAGGAGACACTCCCTTCCCTGAGTGTGGGCGGCGGGGCAGCCCCGGCAGCACCTCCCCGCTCCCTCCCCAGGGGAAGGGGGACGCCTCTCTGCCTCTGGCAAGACAGGGCTTATTAGCAGGATCTTGCATGAACCCGCCCTTGGGAGAATGGCCAAAGCTGCCCCCAGGCCCCACACAGCGATGCTCACAGAGCCCCTCAGCCACTGGGGTCTCAGGGGTCCAGGGTCCGGGAGTTACCTTCCGTGCGAGAGAGGAGGTTTTCCTGTCACCCCCCGAGAAGTGGCCTGAACGTTTCAGGACGCAGAAGCAAATGCTTTCCCTGCCTGGCTCGCACCCTCGCTTCCGTCCTGACCTTTGTTAAGCCGACGACGCCACAGACTCATTTTCCTCTAATTGGCTCTAGGACTCTCCTCATTAGACGCTGAGCAGCTGGCCTTTCTACCTATGCAGAAATGTAAATTGGCCCCGAGACCGGAGATGACTCCTCTAATTGGGCTGAATTGATCGAGAGGCCGCCGGTGTGGAGGGTTAGACATGGGTGTGGAGCCCGGGGCAGAATACTGCCATGTGGTCCGGGGTGCACGTCGGTGTCAGTGCATGGGCTGGGGCGGCACATGCCAGCTTCAGGGCACAGAGCCTTTGCCCTTGCTGATCCCTCTGCCGGGAACACTGTTCCCGCAGCTGCCTCTGCTCCTCCATCCTGGCTCACAGGTCGTGGCTCCGTTTCCTGGTGTCCCCGGCTTGGGCCTCTCCCTGCACTGTGGAGCCCACGCCCTGGGGTGCCTCGGTTTGCCTCAGGGAAGCCGCAGGAGGTGCATGCGCTGTCTGCCTTGCTCTCGGAGGAACCTGAGCTCACTCAGAAGGAATCTGTTCAGCCCATGAATGAGTTGCTTCCTTTGGACACCCCACCCGTCCTGGGCCCTGGCACAAGCCACTCTCCAGAAGATTCATTTGTTGATTCGCTAACACCCGGGACTCTGACCACCGCCTGCTGCAGGCCCCAGGGCCATTTACGAGCAGAGTGCCGAGGCAAGTACCCACCCGCACGACCGTGCTGTGGACAAGGCTGGGAGGGAGGCTGCCTGGGCTTCAGTGGGGCTGTCCCCACACTTCTTGGGCCACATGGCCCACAGGGTGCCACGTCCTTAGCTGGGAATTCACCAGCCCCTCCCCGTGTTCCAAGTGAGATGTAAGTCACGGTCACCAGTGTTTGTGAAGCACCAACTAGGTGCCAGGCTGGGGCTCAGGGCACCACGGGCGTTCATTGGTTTAATCCTATAAAGGAACATTTGCTCAGATGAGGAAGCTGAGGCCGGAGAAGCTAAGGCACCTGGCCAAGGTCACCGTCCATCAGGGGTGGAGTCACAGGCTCCTGGCTCCCCTCTCAGCCACCTCACTCTGCTGAACAAGCAAAGAGCAGTGAAACAACGCACATCCCAGACCTTCCTGCCATGCAGACCTGGGTCCTGGCCCCAGCCCCTTGAACCTGGGCAGGCGTGTGGCTATGTCTGTCAACAGTCACCACTGGGTCATCCAATGCGGGGCGTGGAAGGCATCATCACTCCTGCCTGGGCCACCAAAGTTCACGTGCCGCCAGGAAGCCCAGCGTGGAGAGGCTGTGCACGGCCACCCGCCCCTGCGGAACCCTCGGGAGGCTGCACGTCTCCTGCTGCCATATGCGTGCGTGCCCCTTGCTGGATGTCCTGGCTTCGAGCCTTGTGGTGGGGGCTGCTGCACAGGACAGCACCTGCCCTTCCCAAGTTCCTGACCCACAAGATTGTGAGCAAAATGAAATGGTCATTTTCAGCCACTGAATTCGAGGTGGTTTGCTGCAAGGCAAAAGGAGCTGGAGCACAAACCAACTGCAGCGGGGACTTGGTGTGCCTTGATGTTCACTGCCAGATCGACGGGCACAGGGAAAGCCCTGTGACCCATGTGGGCCAGGGAGCCCTGTTAACCCGCCCATGGCCAAGGCCACCCTGCCTGGCCCTTGTGGCAGGAGAGCCCTCACAGAGCTGGACGAGGTCGCCTCGTGTGACCTCTTCCCCACAGCCCTTAGATCTGAGGGGCGAGGCCCCCGTTCTCCTGTGGCTGGGACCCTTGCTGTGGCTGGGGCCCCTCCTGTGGCTGGGACCCCCTCCTGTGGCTGGGACTCCCTCCTGTGGCTGGGACTTCTCTTGTGGCTGGGACTCCCTCCTGTGGCTGGGACTCCTCCTGTGGCTGGGACTCCCTCCTGTGGCTGGAACTCCTCCTGTGGCTGGGGCCCCTCCTGTGGCTGGGAATCCTCCTCTGGCTGGGACTCCTCCTGTGGCTGAGGCTCCTCCTGTGGCTGGGACTCCTCCTGTCGCTGGGACTCCCTCCTGTGGCTGGGGCCCCTCCTGTGGCTGGGACTCCTCCTGTGGCTGGGACTCCTTCCTGTCGCTGGGACTCCCTCCTGTGACTGGGACTCCCTCCTGTGGCTGGGACTCCTCCTGTGGCTGGGACTCCTTCCTGTGGCTGGGACTTCCTCCTGTGGCTGGGACCCCTCCTGTGGCTGGGACCCCCTCCTGTGGCTGGGACTCCTCCTGTGGCTGGGACCCCTGCTGTGGCTGGGATGTGGCATATTTTGGCAGTGAGGGACTGGCTGACATGTGAGGGCCACACCGGGGTCTGAGGTGTGTGTTAACACGGGGTTATGGATTGATTTATTTTGTGGGTGATCGGCCTCCCTTGAGCTGGTTACAGGCAGACCACACTGTAGGGCTCCCAACCTCCATTCGGGGATGTCTCTGTGAGCCTCTGCTGAGCCTCACGGCCTTCTGGGCACTGGGAAAGTGGTGACAGATGCTCGCACTAGGGCCACAACTCCATGGGCGAGAGGGACAGCGTGGAGCCAGCCCACATGCTGGAGGAGGAGTGAGGAGCTGGGTGCCACAGGCGCTGTGCATGGTGTGGTCATCAGAGCTGAGAGCCGGAGACGAAGGGAAGGGAAAGGAAGGGAAGGTTTGGCCTGGTGTGGCTGGGGCCCCCTTTCTGAAGTCAAAGTTTTGAGTGGAGATAAGGTAGAAGATGGCGGGGCTCAGACCCCGGACCAGGCTGAGGACTGCCTAACACAGGTGGAAGCACCTCCCCCAAGACACGCCCACCAGCGCCAGGTCAGTTTACTGTTGCCATGGCAACACTGGAAGTTACCACTCTTCCCATGGCAACAACGCAGTGACCTGGAAGTCACCACCCTTTTCCTAGAAACACCTGCATAATCCGCCCCCTAATTTGCATGTAATTAGAGTGGGTATGAGTACGGCTGCAGCCTGACCTCTGAGCTGCTGCTCCGAGCTGGGAGCAGGGAGAGGTGTGGCGGGTGACAGAGTCTGCAGGCACGTGGCTGCCCTCCCACTGGAGGCGGAGGCTGATTCCCTTTCTTTGGGTCTGGGCTGGCTGGATTGAGGACTTGCCTGATCAAGAAAATCCAGTGGAGGAGAGGTGCTGGGAATTCCCAGGCTAGACCACCCCAAGCCTGGCTGCTCCTAGAACGCCCTCGCTGGGCGGGGGGCTGCCCCGTGAGAAGCCTGACTTCCACTGGGTGCCTTCCTCACCTCTGAGCTATGCCCCGGCTTCTCTTGCTCTTCTGAGAGCCCGTCCCCAGCGGCTGGTGGCCCCTCCAACGCAGGTCCTGCTCTCCCCTCCTCGCCTCTTCTCCTCCTCTAGGACCCTTGGTTCAAATCTTGGCTCTACCCCGCACAGTTTGGTCTTGGGCACATTTTGGAAGCTGCCTGGTTCCCTCAGCTGTGAACTGGGGTGACGGCAGGGTGCAAGGCAGAGTACTGATGAAATGAGCCCAGAGCTGTGCCCCACACACCCCTCACCCACGTCAGCCACCACATGCCCCTCCCTCCCTCCTCCCCTCGCTCCGGCGACCCTCTGCGGCACAGCCCCCACACACAACCCTCACCCATGTCGGCCACCACGCCCCCCGCCCCCTTGCTCGGGTGACCCTCTGCAGCACAGCCCCCACACACAACCCTCACCCATGTCGGCCACCACGCCCCCACCCTCGCTCGGGTGACCCTCTGCGGCACAGCCCCCACACACACAACCCTCACCCACGTCGGCCACCACGCCCCCCTCCCCCTCGCTCGGGTGACCATCTGCGGCACAGCAGATGTCTCCCAGGCACGGCAGACGGCCCTGGTATCTAGTGTCCCCAAGCGACGGCCACTGTGTCTCACCCTCCATGTGTCAGGAACCTGGGCACTCAGCTGAGAGGCTCTTCTGCTCTGTGACTTTGGCTGGGGACGAGAAGGCACCCCTCGCCTGCCTGGCACCCTGTCAAGGACGGCTCAGCTGGAATGGGTTGGGGCACTGCACAGCCTCCAGTGAGGTAGTCAGGGACAGCATTTGACCCGAGCTGGGAGGTGTCTGCCAGGCCTGTGGTAGGGGGGATGGGACCCTCCATCCATGCCAAGTGACCCAAAGCCTCTGTACGAGGGACCCCCGTGCCAGGCCTGCCCCTGCTGCCCTCCGGCTTCAGGGCCTCCACCTCTCCCAGCGTGCGGCCCAGACCCAGGGCCTTAGGGCACATCTGTGACCCCAGCAGACAGAACCCCTAACCGGGAGCTCAGGGGAGCCGGCAGCGACGCTGGAGTGGGGGAGCCCCGGTCAGCTGGGCAGCGCGTGTGCTTCCTGTGGCCGCCACGAATTCCATAACTCGGTGGCTTGAGGGACACAGTCATGATCTTATGGAAGCGAGCCTGGCCGACGCTTCCACAGCTGAGGAGACGTGGGCAGGGGCCACCCAGGACGCAGGAGAGAGGGGGCATTGCCCCAGAGCCCACGACAGACACGCTGGCTGCTGGGTCCCTGGCCGCGGAGACTGAGGACTGCCCTTTGCAGGCGGCTCCAGGGTCACTGGTGAGGGGACGGAGCTGGATGGGGACTTCAGGAGGGGCCAGCAGGAGGACGTGGAGATGGCACACTGGCAACCCCTCTAGTGCTTCCTGTAAGGGGTGGAGGCCGGGGCAGCAGCTGCGGGGCAAGGGCGTCAAGGCCTCCGGCACAGCGGGCCACTGCCGGTGCAGGAGGGACCACGGTTTTGCAGATGCCTAGGACAGGCCCGAGGGAGGGGCCGGGCACGGGAGGGGCTGCCCTAGGGATGGGGCCTCCTCTCCTGGCCGACCTGCACCTGGGCCTGTGGGAGGAGGAGCCGGGGGGTCCGGAGTGTGAGTCTCACATCCCTCTGCTGCATGGCCCTGGGCAGGTCGGGCAGCCTCTCTGGGCCTCAGCTCCTCCCCAAGGCTGTGGGACGGGCTGGCAGAATGACAGCCTGATCCCTCCTCCCGCTCATCTGCAGGCCGCCCGCCTGCCCAGGACGAGCTACCATGTACCGAACACACATCTGTCACTCCACCCAAAGGGTAACGGCATGAGCTTCCACAGGAAACTCTCATCACTGCCTTAGGAGGGGACCGTTATCTCTTCCCAAAAATGAGAGATAAGTGTACAAACAAATGCGACAGAGTACACGCTGCGGTTACAGTGCTCGGGTACCGCAGTCAGTAAGGCTTGGCGTCTGACGGGCACTCAAAAGCCAAGACTGCCGAGTTAGAGGAGATCCGGAACCAGGCCTCAGTTTCCTCCTGAAATAACCGGGAAGGTCAGAAGAGAATGGGGTACTTTTCAGGATGAGGGGGAATGTTTTTTATCTTGATGTGGGGTGGGGGCTACACAGCATTGCTGTCTCTCAGACCCCAGGAGCTGTGTGGGGGTGGGGGACAGAGAGAGAGACGGACAGACAGAGACAGAGAGACAGAAAGACACGGAGAGACGGGGAGTATCAGTGACAGAGGCGGAGAGACAGACTGAAAGACTGGCAGAGATAAAGAGAGACAGAGAGACAAAGAGACAGAGACACAGAGAAAGACCCAGAGACCCAGAGAGAGACACAGAAACAAAGAGACGTAGAGACACAGAGACAGAATGACTGAGACAAAGAGATACAGAGAGACAAAAAGACTGGGAGAGACAAAGAGACACAGAATGAGACAGAGACAAAGAGACGTAGAAGGACTGAGAGACACAAAGAGAGGCAGAGACAAAAAGAGAGAGATGCAGAGAGGGGGAAGCCTTCTTTTGGGAGGGGCCTGGCTGCACACAGCCACCTGCCCCTCCCGCTGCCCCCCGAAACCCCCTCACTGCGAGGCCATCTGGCATCTGTGGGGCATGGTGTCTGCAGAGGCTCCTGCACCCCAGGACGATGGACCCACACCTGACTCCCCCTGGTCCTTTCTTTAGTGGCCAGGAATGACTCCCCAGGACGCACCCTCACCTCCCTTCCCCCACTGGGCACTGCTCCCCCAGGGACGTCCTTCCTTTTCCTTCCCTGCGTCCCTGAGCTGTGGCCGCCCTCCCGCCCCCCTTCCCCAGCATGGCCGCCTCCCTTCCTACCAGCCCTGCCCTCTTTTCAGGTGGAGGCGGAGGTCGCGTCCTGGAGACTGCATGGCTTTCCCGAGAGGATGATGTGAACGCCTGTGCTCCCTTAGAACAGGGAGGGCAGATGAGCTGGCCTGAGGCAGCCAGAGACCAGCCCTGCAGGAGCCTGCCTGGCCCCAGGGACGGGGTTCAGAGCCTGCCCGGCCCCGGGGACGGGGTTCAGAGCCTGCCCTGCTCTGGGGATGGGGTTCAGAACCTGCCCTGCTCTGGGGATGGGGTTCAGAGCCTGCCCGGCCCGAGAGATGGGGTTCAGAGTCTGCCCGGCCCTGGGGATGGGGTTCAGAGTCTGCCTGGCCCTGGGGATGGGGTTCAGAGCCTGCCCTGCTCTGGGGATGGAGTTCAGAGTCTGCCCTGCCCGGGGATGGGGTTCAGAGTATGCCCTGCCCGGGGATGGGGTTCAGAGCCTGCCTGGCCCCAGGGATGGGGTTCAGAGCCTGCCCTGCTCTGGAGATGGGTTCAGAGCCTGTCCAGCCCCGGGGATGGGGTTTGGAGCCTGCCTGGCCCCAGAGATGGGGTTCAGAGTCTGCCCAGCCCGGGGATGGGGTTCAAAGTCTGCCTGCTCTGGGGATGGGGTTCAGAGTCTGCCCTGCCCAAGGATGGGGTTCAGAGCCTGTCTGCTCTGGAGATGGGGTTCAGAGTCTGCCTGCTCTGGGGATGGGGTTCAGAGTCTGCCCTGCCCGGGGATGGGGTTCAGAGTCTGCCTGCTCTGGGGATGGGGTTCAGAGTCTGCCCTGCCTGGGGATGGGGTTCAGAGCCTGCCCGGCCCAGGGATGGGGTTCAGAGCCCAGGAGCCTGGAAGCACCAAGGGCAGGGCTGGGGTGAGAGGGGGATATGCTGGGCTCTCCCTTCCCCTTCCTGGCCCAGCCCTACGGGAACCAGGGTCAGCAGGCAGGTCACTCCTTCTCCCCCGCCATTCCCCTCCCCTCCCTGTGGAGCGGGCAGCACAGCCTGGAGGGAGAGGAATGATCAGAGGTTGAGAGAGGCTCCCTCCGCACCCGCCCCCCATGCCCGCCAAACGCAGGGACAGCCACGGCCTTCCGCAATTTATACACTTGCTCCCCTCGGGCCGATCAGGAAGTGTGGTCTGAAATCGTTGCGGCTTAATATTCAACAGATGCTCCACCGAGAACAGCCACGTTTAGTGGAGGCTGCTCGAGAGGAATCCCCTCCCTACCTGGCGAGGTTGACGGGGCGCTTGCCCTGCAGGACAGGGGATGTGAACTATGGCCAAGTCGGGGTGCCGCCATCGGGCTGCAGGTCGCCAGCCCCTCCCTGCGGCCCCGGCACAGCGCTGGCCTCTGGCCTGCAGGGAGACCCCACAGTGCACCCTGTGCCGGCTGCGTGGCTGCTGGGAGGGGCCCTTTAACAACCGCCGCTTGTAAAGCACAGACACAGCCTGTGAGCCCAGCTTCCACTGGCTCCTCCAGCCTCAGAACGGGGCAAGGAAGGCCGGGCCCGCCGGGAACCCGGGGCGCTCGCTCCGGAAGACAGCAGCGCCGCTGCTCCTGCGTGGCCGCCAGCATGGGCCTGCTCCCTTCACTCTCTGCCTCGTTTTTCTTTCTCGTCTGTTTATAATTTACCATTTCCTGCTGGAATCCTCTTTTCTGAGAAGTTACCAGAACTCAGCAGCAGAAGAGGAATGTGCAGTATGATCTATACACATTTACACACCACACACCCTTCCCGGGACCACCTATACACACACACCACACACCCTTCCCGGGACCATCTATACACATGTACACACCACACACCCTTCCCGGGAGCATCTATACACATTTACACACCACACACCCTTCCCGGGACCATCTATACACATGTACACACCACACACCCTTCCCGGGAGCGTCTATACACATTTACACACCACACACCCTTCCCGGGATCGTCTATACACACTTACACACCACACACCCTTCCCGGGACCCTCTATAAACATTGACACACCACACACCCTTCCCGGGACCATCTATACACATTTGCACACCACACACCCTTCCCGGGACCATCTATACACATTTGCACACCACACATCCTTCCCGGGATCATCTATACACACTTACACACCACACACCCTTCCCCGGACCATCTATACACATTTACACACCACACACCCTTCCCGGGATAATCTATACATACTTACACACCACACACCCTTCCCGGGACCGTCTATAGATACTTACCACACACCCTTCCCAGAACCGTCTATACACATTTACACACCACACACCCTTCCCGGGGCCTTCTATACACATTTATACACTACACACCCTTCCCGGGACCATCTATACACATTTATACACCACACACCCTTCCCGGGACCATCTATACACATTCACACACCATATACCCTTCCTGGGGCCATCTATACACATTTACACACCACACACCCTTCCCGGGACTGTCTATACACATTTACACACCACATGCCCTTCCCGGGACCGTCTATACACATTTACACACACACCACACAACCTTCCAGGCACCATCTATACACATTTACACACCACACACCCTTCCTGGGACCATCTATACACATTTACACACACACCACACACCCTTCCCGGGACCATCTATACACATTTACACACCACACGCCCTTCCTGAGACCATCTATACACATTTGCACACCACACACCCTTCCCGGGACCATCTATACACATTTATACACCACACACCTTTCCCGCGACCATCTATACACATTTACACACCACACACCCTTCCCGGGACCATCTATACACATTTACACACCACACACCCTTCCCGGGACCATCTATACACATTTACATACCTCACTCCCTTCCCGGGATCATCTATACACATTTACACACCACACACCCTTCCCGGGACCATCTATACACATTTACACAGCACACACTCTTCCCGGGACCGTCTATACACATTTACACACGACATACCATGCCCGGGGCCTTCTATACACATTTATACACCACACACCCTTCCTGGGACCGTCTATACACATCTACACACCACACACCCTTCCTGGGGCCGTCTATACACATTTACACACACACCACACACCGTTCCCGGGACCATCTATACACATTTACACACCACACGCCCTTCCTGGGACCATCTATACACATTTGCACACCACACACCCCTCCCGTACCATCTATACACATTTATACACCACACGCCCTTCCCGGGACCATCTATACACATTTGCACACCACATGCTCTTCCCGGGCTGTCCGTGACCACAGCGGCCTCAGCCTCCAGTCCTCCCCATCCTTTTAGCTCTCTCTTGCAGGGGCCCTTCCTTTGTTCTTCTTCCTGAACATTCTCCAGCTCCCTAGGGGAGAATTCCCACTCCTCTTCCCATGCCAGAGCCCCCACCTCCCCAGGAGTTGGGTGCCTGTCTTCCCGTCTGCCTGGGGCTCTGCTATGGGTCCCGGGGCCACACCCTCTCCCCTCCCATGGCTCCACCGGCCCCCAGGCACCTGTGGGTGACTCCCCCAAGCTGGCTTCTTCCACAGACCAGAGGGCCTCTAGTGGGGGCCCCACATCGCAGACCTGGTTCCTGAAGGTCAGGGCGTTCACTCTTTGGGGAAACGAAGTTGTGTTCACAGGAGCAGCTCTGATGTCTGTCCTTCCCTCCAGACACCATGTGTCTCCTCACCTGGCTCTCTAGAGGCCCTATTTCCATTTATCCTGCCTCTGTCGTCCCCTCAAATGGCTTCTGCATGGTCCCCATTCCGCCTCTCACACTTTAACCCCAATTGCAAGCCCCACCTGGCTGTCCTGGGACCCCCTGAACTTCGCATCCATCGCAGGTCTCCCCGACGCACCACCATGCACGCCCGGCCTTCTGTCCCTGTGAAGGCCCTGCCCACCAGGGGACCGGGAATCAGCTGCTGTCCCAGCCCACCTGTCAATCACCCATCCATCCCCCGCCAATCACCCACCGTTCCTTGCCAGCTTTGCATCCTAAATATTTCTCGTAAGAGTCCTGTGTTGACCACCCCGTACAAGAAAGAAAGTTCACCCCAGTGGGCTCCACAGGAAAGATGTTAAGGGAAACATTAGGGACGTGTGGTCAGGGTCATGGGGACAGGTGGGGGCTGTGCGGCCTCAGGGGCAGCCATTCGGACCACAGTGCAGATTCCGACGGTCTGTAGTGCCTCCAGCTCCGAGCTCACCAGGCAGGAGCAGGGAAGGAGCTGGGGGATTGGAAAGCAGTGGTCAGCAACCGGGGGCCTGGCAGGGCTGGGGCTGGATGGGGGGGCATGGGGATGAGGACAGGTGAGCTGCCTGTCCCTAGCCGGGAGAATGGTATTCTGGCTCTCAGTCTGTCTCCCACCATAGAGCAACCTCTGACCACCAGACAAGACACCAGGGTGAAAACTCCCACACCCCCAGGATGGGAGAGAGGTCAGAGAGGGATGGAGGCCAGGGAGAGAGGTCAGGGAGTCAGCTGAGGGAACAGCAAGCACCGGCATGGCTGCGGCTGTGCAGTGTCAGGGGATAAAAGTGAAAGACAGAACCAGGGGTGACACAGGCTCCCCTGCCCCGTGGAGGAGTCAGGCTGTCACAAAGGCCCCTATGTCGGCCGGGTGTAATCCCACCACTTTGGGAGGCTGAGGCAGGCAGATCCCCTGAGGTCAGGGATTCAAGACCAGCCTGACCAACATGGTGAAATCCTGTCTCTACTGCAAGTACAAAAATCAGCCAGGGCTGGTGGCGCACACTTGTAACCCAGCTACTCGGGAGGCTGAGGCAGGAGAATCGCTTGAACCGGGAGGCGGAGGCTGCAGTGAGCCAAGATCGTGCCACTGCACTCCAGCCCGGACAACAGGGCAAGACTCTATCTCAAAAAAAGAAAAGAGAAAAAAGTAAGGCCCCTGTGTCACGGAGAC
Organism: Cheracebus regulus; assembly: GCA_963574635.1. Lineage (NCBI taxonomy): Eukaryota > Metazoa > Chordata > Mammalia > Primates > Pitheciidae > Cheracebus > Cheracebus regulus. Next base: position 36,438 of record CAUYQU010076957.1, read on the forward strand.
CCAGGAGAGCGTTCCGTCGGCTGCAGCCAGGTCCTGTGAGCTCCAGCGCCCACGCCCCAGCCTGCCCTGCTGACCCCCGCCCACCGCATGGGTTCGCTGTGGCCTCAGCTTCGCTCTGAGCCTGGGATGTGCCATGACCCAGCCTCCTGGCCTCTGTGGCTGGGTTCGGCCCACAGGAGCCGATTTTGTTTGGGGGAGGTTGGGGCGTTCCTCCCTGGGCCTTCCTGCACAGGAGACTTGTCTCCGCTGACAGTGGCTGCCTCCCAGGACCACATCTGCTGGGTGTCTCCACCCCAGTCCTCCCGCACTCTCCAGCCTCGGTGGCGGCCGCACGCTCCCCGGCACCCTCGCCGGGCCGTTCTCAGTCTCTGCGGTACACTCTGTTCCTCTGAGGGCCCTGGCTTTGAGCCTCGGGGGAGATGATAAGCCCACACGGGCGGGGGCACGTTCACGCCGGGGCAGACCGCCGAGGTCCGGTGTCTCACAATCTCAACAGTTTCAGGAAGTCAGAATATGAAAGAACCTGCCAGATTAACTTCCAGCTTCCATTTAAAAAATGTGTCAGTGAGGATTGATTCTGGATGTGCAATTTAAAATCAGACAGGATGAGAGGATGAAATACATTTGCAAATAGTCCTGAAATGCTTCACAGAATCTGAGATCTGCTCTAAGTTCAATGTATTAGATAAACTAGAATGGTTAAAGCACCTGATGGGGGATTTCTGGTGTGATGTCAGGCATCCACAGTGATTAAAAGAAAATAAAACATTACATTTGTCAGTGTCATTTTTAAAAGGCTCAAGGGAATTTAATTAACTAAAAGCACAAAAGCAGTGATTGCTGTTTCACGGTGTTATTTGATCTGCCCAACCTCAGTTAACCAATCGGGGCCATGGGGAAGGATTTGTGACCATAATAATACAATAATAATTTATTGATTGGATTTGTGACCATAATAATACAATATTTAAGGTGAACTGCAAGCTTGCAGCACACAGGTTTTGAACAGTGAAACTTAATAAACTACATATAAATTTTAAAAAACAAGCTTTCGATAGTCTTCTGTGACTAGAAGCCCATGGGCAAAACATGAAAGAAACAAAATGAACCACCCTGAGCTCAGACCCTCACACGACACGGTCCTGGGATGTAGCCCGACCCGAGCTCAGACCCTCACACCACATGGTCCCGGCAGACAGGGCCCAACCTGAGCTCAGACCCTCACACGACACGGTCCCAGGAGACGCGGCCCAACCCGAGCTCAGACCCTCACATGACATGGTCCCTAGGATGTGGTCTGACCCGAGCTCAGACCCTCACACGACACAGTCCTGGCAGACATGGCCCGACCTGAGCTCAGACCCTCATACAACACGGTCCCAAGAGACGTGGCCTGACCCCAGGGCCATCACATCTCTGTGCCCTGCAGGAGCTACCCGTGCCAGTGTGGTGCCAGGAGCAGGTGTTGCTGGATTTCTGGGCCAGGAGTCCTGCCCTGGGACATTCCCAGCGGGGCCTCCTCAGATGCTGGGCCCACTCTGAGCTCCACCTCCCATCTCACCTGGAGCAGGAGCATGTGGCCCTGAGGCCGCCCCAGGCCCTGCCTGCCCAACGCCTCCATTTCTCCCCTGCCCACTGCGGTGGCACCAGCCTCCAGCCTCTGGAGCGGCATGGCCCGAGCACAGCGCCGCGAAGCCCCTGTCCTGTGGGGTGACGGCCAGTCTGAGCTCAGAGGGTCTAGGAGGAGAATGAGCTCCACCACCCTGGATTTCCTCATTTGTAACTCAGCTTCTTCCAGAACTTTCCATCGGCTCTCTTAGCCACCGTCGGAGGTTTGAAATGGGGAAGAGCGTGGAACGGAGGGGCTGAGCCCCATGGCTCTTCCTCTGGGACGGGCCTCATTGGGTGGCCAGGCGGGTAGCCAGGGAGAGCCTGCTGGGCTGGCCTGGGCCTCCTGTGCTCCTGGAAGGCATGGGGCACAGAGCTGAGGCCTGCCCTCCCCAGGCCCCCCGTTCTACATGCGCTTTCCCAGCGGTATGTACCCCTGGGGCCCTCCAGTTCCACACAGGCCTTCCTGGCTACACCCCCAGTGTACCCAGTTCTACAGAGGCCCTCCTGGCTGCACCCCCAGGGCACCCAGCTCTATACAGGCCTTCCCAGCTATACCCCAGAATTCCCCCCAGTTCTGCACAGGCTGTACCCCAGGACCCCACCATGGCTCCTATGGGGACCCCAGGCACCCCCACCTCCCTCTGCACCCTGCCCTCCACACCCAGCCAGGACAGACGTACGGAACACGGTTGAGGTCCGCCCAGCTGCCCTCCCCAGTGCCAAACGACTCACTTTTACTAGGTCCCAATCCACTGCCCCCACCCCTGGCAATTCCTACAACAGCAGAACCAGGGGCTTGAAAACTACAGCTGTGGTGGGAAATGCCATCTTTTACAATTCTACAGGATTTCTCAGCGATGCTGCCTCCCAGCTTCTAGAGAGACTCAGTGTAGCCCTGTCTCCTGTCCCCGACTCCAGTTCAGGGACCTCGGGGGCCTTGGCCGACCAGCTCGGCTTCCAGCTGCCTCAGCCCAGGCTCTGGAGAGACCTCAGCACCCTGAGTGGGAGCCCCGGACGCCGTGGCCACACTCGCCTTCACCATTCCCAAACACCACAGCCACATTCATTCTCACTGTCCCCGGATGCTGTGGCCACACTCACCCTCATGCCCAGCTCCACGTTCTCACCGCCGTATACCTCCATGCCGGGGTCCAGCAGCCCGATGTCCCCGAAGTATTCACGGTCCACCACAAAGGAGCAGCCGATCATGGCCGGGGTCCTGGGAGGCAAAGACGTCACCATGAGGCCGTAGCCATGCAGGCCTCAGTCCTGCCTGCCAGGCCATGAGCTGGGACGGCCTGGGACAGCCCCAACCCCCTCCCTCCTGTGCCTCCTCCCTGTACACTCAGGTCCCCGTGCCCAAGGTGAGGGCCGCTGCTCCTCCAGACGCCAGGACTCGAGTACCTTGGAGCCTGGTCCAGCACTGAGCACAGACGGTGTCCACACCCCAAGCACCACCAGATGACAGAACCCACATTCAATTCAGCTTAGTGTTGGAGGTTGAAAAAAACATCAACTGGTGGTGTAGTGACTCATGCCCATTATCCCAGCACTTAGGGAGGCCGAGGGGAGAGGATCACTTGGGCCTGAGAAGTTGAGGCTGTAGTGAGCTGACACCATACCAGTACACTCCAGCCTGGGCAACAGAGTGAGATCCTGTCTCCCTCCTTCCCTGAAGAAAGATCAGTTTACCCAAGGAGTCCTGTGGTTGCCTGTGACAGTGACAACCGAGGTGGCTGCTGATGGAGGCTAGGTGCTGCTCCCGGGACTCGGCTCATCTGAGCCTACCAAAACAAGCCGCAGGTCGGGACCAGCGCCGCCCCTCCCCAGCCCAGAGACACGGCCGCCTGCTCAGCTCTCGGGAGACAGCAGGAGGCGGGCGCGCTCCACCTCTTCGGGGCTCAGCCCTGGGTTTTGCTGAGCACCCCCCGGCCCCTTCTGATGGGGTTTGATGGGTTCCCCTGACCTCACCCCATGGGTGCGAGCTGGATCGTGCATTGTCCTGGCCCAGCTGGTGGCTCAGGAACAGGCATTGCACTGAGAGTGACGCCAGGCCAGGGAACGGGCAGGGAGGGAAGCAGCCTTTGGGCGGCAACATGTTAGCCCTAGCCGGAGCCATGCCTGAGTCACTAAGTCCCTGTTCTGAGTAGCCCAGCTTGAATCAGGCGTCGGTCCCGATTTGGGCTGTGAAAGATGCACACTGGTGCGTTTATTGCAGCTCCCCTGCGCTGTTACATCTTATGCAGGCACTGCAGGTTATTTAACTGTCCCCAGTTAATGGACGTTGGGCTGGGACCTCCGCTCTGCTCTCCTGCAGGCTCCTGTGCATGTGTGTGCAGACCTGCAGGCGACACCTGGCTGCAGGTGGGAGAGTCTGGGGCCAAGGGAGGAGTGGGGAGGGGTGGGGCTACAGGAGTGAGCGTGGCTGTGGGAGTGGGAGGGGCTTGGGAGTGGGTGGAGCTGCCAGAGTGGGCGTGGTTGCGGGAGGGGGTGGGACTGCAGTAGCAAGCGTGGCTTTGGAGTGATTGGGGCTCAGAGACCAGAGCCAAATCACAGTCAGAAGAGGTGAGGCCTTTGTAGAAAGAAAGGTTCCCTTCAGGCTGGGTGCACACCTGTAATCACAGCATGTTAGGAAGCTGCGGTGGGTGGATCACCTGAGAAACCAGCTGGCCTACATGGTGAAACCCCATCTCTACTAAAATTACAAAAACTAGCCGGGCGTGGTGGTAGGCACCTGTAATCCCAGCTGCTCATAAGGCTGAGGCAGAAGAATCGCTTGAACCTGGGAGGCAGAGATTGAAGTGGGCCGAGATTGCGCCACCACACTCCAGCCTGGGCGACACAGCAAGATTCTGTCTCAGAAAACAAAAACAGCACAAAAAAGGCTCAGCTCATGCCTGGGCAGGATGGCGAGGAGGCGGTTGTGGGCACTGTCCGTTTGGATGGAGTTGGGACCCACATCCCTGAAGGCCTGCAGTGGGGCCTGCCATCTGCACATGTGCCAGGAAGGCCTGGTGAGCCAAGTGTCCAGGAACCTGGGGTAGGCACGGAAATGGCAGTGCGGGCATCAGACACAATCCACAGAGAATCTGAGACCAGCACACCAGAGCCACGCCTTCCACACGGAGTTCAGAACGTGAATAACGCACACTGAAACTCACCGCGCAAGTCACAGGTGGTGACCCACACACGGTACCTGTATGTGCAGATGTGCGAGCTACACACGCATGAAAACGTCACCCAAGAGCTTGATTATTTACCTTTCTTTCACACACATTTGGTTTTATGAATTTTGATCAATACAATTTTAACTTTGGTTTCAGTCAACAGTTTGCCCCCTTCAATCGAAAAGTTAAAGCTGGATTACATTAAGGACGAAAAACGCAGAAAGGCACGTCAAGTTCACGATGCAGGTGACGGCAGGAAGCTGTGAAACAGGCCTGGTGCTGTGTGTTGGAGGGGTTCCCAGTATCTGCTTTCTGGGGAGGGGTGTGACCCGTCCTGCCCGCCCGTCTCCTGCCTTGCTCACGTGATGGGGACGCCAGGTCTAAACTGGGATCCCAGGAATCCTCCGATGAGGATGGTCCCCAGTGTTTGTCCCTGGAGAAAGGAGAAGGAGGGCAGGAAGCAGGATAGAAGCGGGATAGAAGCGGGCGGGGAGCCACCTCCAAAGAGGCCTCTGAGGAAGAGCTAGCAGCGCAGCTTCCATGGGAAGGACAGCCCCTTGCCCCTGCTCCCTTTGGAATTCAGGCACAACCGACCGGCGCTAACATTAAAACAGAGACGTTAAGTCTGACCAGACAGACTCTTCTACAGATAAAATGCATCCAAAATGACAGTTAGCAGGCCCTGAAAGAAACTGAAGTATTTTACCCGAAACGTATTTCTTTGATGTATTTTGAAAAGGCCGTGAACCGTTGTCCCTTGTGGGGGAAGTCTACATTCTGCAGAAAATCTCCTTTCCCTTACAGGTCTTTTCTGTGTGGCTCTGGGGCTCGGCACCAGCCTCTGTCTTGGCCACGGTGTTAGGTGTGGAAGGGGCACGCTCTTCTGTGTGTGGCTCTGGGGCTTGGCTAGCCTCTGTGTCTCGGCCACGGTGTTAGGTGTGGAAGGGGCACGCTCTTCTGTGTGTGGCTCTGGGGCTCGGCTAGCCTCTGTGTCTCGGCCACGGTGTTAGGTGTGGAAGGGACACGTTCTTCTGTGTGTGGCTCTGGGGCTCGGCACCAGCCTCTGCATATCGACCACATATGGGTTGGGTGTGGAAGGGCCCGCCCCTCCGTGTTTCCGAGTATTTCACGATGCGGGTGGAGTCTGCCCTGCTCATGCATTCACCTGCTGATGCACGAGGGACTCCTGTGAGAAATGCCGCTGTGAGGGTTGTGTGGAAGCCTTTGCATGTACATACATCTCATTTATTTTGAGAAAAACACCTTAGAGTGGAGGAGGAGAGAACTGGAGAGGGTCTGGGGCCTTCAGAAGGAACTGCCGGTCTTCCAAAGCAGCCGTACCGAGCGACACGCCTGCCAGCCACATCGGGGAAGTGCGTCTGCACCAGGTCCTTGTTGACACTTGGTATTGTCAGCCTGCGCCTTTCAGCCACGCCAGTGGGCGGAGCCCCACCTCGCTGTGGGTTTAATTTGCATCTCCCTGGGCTGTGGGGAGCACCTTTCCGGGGCTTACTGGCGTGGGCCCGTCTTCTCCTGGGGAGTGTCTGTTCCGGTCGCCGCCTCTGTTTCAGCTGGGGCCGGCACGGGCGTTTTCAGCCGCTGTCCCGCTGGTGGCTGTGAGGAGCAGGGGCGGCCGTGCCCTGCAGACGCGATGGGGCCAGCGAGCCTGCTCCTGCTGCGGCTCAGGGCGTCCAGAGCCGGCCAAACCTTGCGGGGGTGCCTCCCACTGCGCTGCGTGAATTTCACTGATGTTTAATGTCAAACACAGCTGACTACTTTTACTACTAATTGGGGATTATCAAGTGCACTTCGAACGAAGAAAACCCTTCAAGCCATTATTACGCCTGGCTCCAGTGAGCCCCGGGCTCCGGGATACAGACCAGCTCTGTGGGCCGTTTTTATGCCAAAGCCCGGGGGCCGAGCACCCGGCCCGACACTCGTCTCTGCTGCGCCCGCACCAGGCTGTGCTCGCCGGGGACGTCCCAGCCCTCGGCCCCACGCGCGCCTCACCCGGCTCCTTCCCGGGCAGGGCGGCCCTGGGCCCCCATGGGGCCGCTCACCTGATGGGCGCCGACTCGTCGCCGCGATCCAGCCAGTCCTGCGGGGGGATGATGTACATGCACCAGAGGCCCCAGTTGTAGCCGTGGGCGGCGTTGGCGTACTGCTGTACCTCGAACGTGCTGTACTTGATGTTGTCGATGGCCGGCAGCACGATGCGACGCCGGTCCTCCCGGATGCGCGACAGCGCGGGCTCCGCCCTGAGGGGAGCGAAAACAGCGTGAGGGGGCGGGCCCAGCGTGAGGAGGGGCGGGCCCAGCATGAGGGGGACGGACACAGGGTGAGGGGGGCGGGCACAGTGGGAGGAGGGGTGGGCCCAGCGTGAGGGGGATGGACACAGGGGTGAGGGGGCGGGCCCAGCATGAGGAGGGAAGGGCCCAGCGTGGGGAGGGGCGGGCCCAGCGTGAGGAGGGCGGGCCCAGCACGAGGAGGGGAGGGCCCAGCGTGAGGGGGGCGGGCCCAGCGTGAGGGGGGGCGGGCCCACTGTGAGGGGGCGGGCCCAGTGTGAGGAGGGGAGGGCCCAGAGTGAGGGGGGCGGGCCCAGTGTGATGAGGGGTGGGCCCAGCGTGAGGGGAACGGACACAGCGTGAGGGGGCGGGCCCAGTGTGATGGGGGCGGGCCCAGCATGAGAGGCGGTGCGGACACAGCGTGAGTGGGGCGTGGACACAGCGTGAGGAGCGCGGGCCCAGCGTGAGGAGGGGCTGGCACAGCGTAAGGGGGCGGGGGTACAGCATGAGGGGCGGGCACAACCTGAGGGGGGATGGGCACAGCGTCAGGGGGCGGGCCCAGGATGAGGGGGCGGGGTCCCAGCGCGAACAGGGACGGGGACAGTGTGCAGGGGGCGTTCGCAGCGTCAGGGGGCGGGCACAGCGTGAGGAGGGGCGGGGACAGCGTTAGTGGGGCGGGCACACAGTGTTGGGGGCGGGCACAGCGTGAGGAGGGGCCGCTATAGCGTGAAGGGGGCGGGCACAGCGTGGGGGGATGGGCACAGCGAGGGGGGCGGGCACAGCATGAGGAGGGCGGGCACAGCCCCTCCCCCCGCACTCCCTGAGGAGGGTCGGGTCTGTGTCCAGCCCTGGCTCCCCCTGCTGAGCTGGACCCACAGCCTGTTTCGGAAACCCCGTGGCCCCTCTCAGCCACAGACCTGCCCTGACCAAGGCCTCAAACCTGCTGGGGGTGCCCAGCGGATGCCGCTGGCCCCAGGGCACACTGGCACTGGCCACGCTGGCCCAGTCTGCAGCGTCTCTGCCCGGGGTCCAGAAGAGCTCGGTCTTCCTCTCTGCCCAGCCCTAAGTGCCTCCTCTCCTTTCCCGCTCCTGTGGGAGCTGCACTCATTTGCAAGAATTAACTGAGGATCTGTGTGCCACGCCCTGTTCCCACAAATTGGAATACATTCATGAAGCATGTGGGTAACCCCCCATATAGGCACCGAGGAAGGAGAGCGAAGCAGAACCCTAGCACAATTAAGGCTTGAAGAATATCTCAGTTTATAGTGTTACTACTCAGTTATTTCCCTTTATATAATCCTCCATATATAATCATATAATAGTTCATAGTATGATAAAGAATATTTCCCTACATATATATATATATATAAAATTATATCTTAATTCATAATCGGAGGAGTGCCTCGAGCAGACACAGTGCAGAGCATGATTTAAGGGAACACAGTTATACCAGGACAAGAATCCAGGGCCCAGGCGGCAGCGTTCAGTATCGTAAAGATACCCGCTGTATGGCAGGCTTGGGGCGAGAGCCACTCCTCCTGATAAAGGAGTTGTAGGACCTTGCTCCAGTTCTTGTGGAGGGCTGCCCTCAGACAGGCAATCCACCTTGGTGACTGTGAACTTTATCAGCTCTTGTTACT
>CAUYQU010076958.1:0-15428 GCA_963574635.1 Cheracebus regulus
AGGGAGGGGAGCACTATACGCTGGGGTATGTTGGGGGGAAATAGGGGAGGGACAGTGGGGGGCAGGGAGTTGGGGGGAGATAGCATGGGGAGAAATGCCAGATATAGGTGAAGGGGAGGAAGGCAACAAATTACACTGCCATGCGTGTACCTATGCAACAATATTGTATGTTCTTCACATGTACCCCAAAACCTAAAATGCAATAAAAAAAAAAAAAAAACTGACGAAGAGTGGGTTTAGTGAGTAAGACAAAATAACCAATGGTTCTGGTTTGGCCATTTAAAGATGAGAGTTCTATCAGACATCAAAACATGAGGGAGGCAGAAACATAAAGGAATAAAGTAACAGGAAGACAGGACAGGAAACTAGAGACAATAAATAAAATCTGACAACCATCCTATGGCATGACTTTTCCCAGGTCATTAAGCATAGTAATCACTGATTCATTCACTCAGTAAGCAAGTATTTATTAAGTGACTGCTATGTGCCAGGCACGGTTCTAAGTGCCTAAGATGCAAATCTTTTCCATTTGTCCTTATGCTATCTTATTTTTGAAGACTATCACTGCTATTGCATTGACAAATTAAAAAAAAAAAAACAACTGCAAATCAACCAAGCTAGCAATTTCATGCATCAGTTTTCAAGTTGATGGAATGAATGCATTTTCTGGCATCATGTCTATAATAGAACTTCACAAAAAAAAAACTGAATTACATATTAAGAGACAGTTAATCTCTTAATTCCTGAAATATCACAAAACACAGCAAATACAGACACTGGGAAGAAAATGTTTATAAACCTTTTTGCCCAAATCATGGGTGAAATTTTTCTACTCATTTTTAGTTCACTATCAATAATAAACTGGTCTATTTGAACAGTATTTACAAACTTATTAGTCCATTAAAATAACAAAGTTCAACTGTCAATCAAATAATGGCAGAACCAAAGTTTCCAACGATGCAAAAAAAAAAAAAAAATGGTCAGGAGAATAAAAAACAACATAATGATTAAAGTAGAAAGTATCTAATTTTTGGTACTAAACAGAAATCTGTCTGGCAAGTTAAATGGTACATGCAAGGGGACAGAGACAAGTACTGAAGAAACAGAATACACAGGCTTGCAGATGAGGATGAGAGATTCTCCAGGTTTACTGGCAATGCCTGGATCCTGGTGCTCCTGCTGTTCTACAGACACACAACCATGACAATGGTCACTGTCCTCAGTAGGCAGCTAGTGCTCCTAGTGCTCATTATTACCCACTGGGTAATAAGGGTCATTACTGCCTTCTGATCACTTAGTGAATTAGTTTTCTAATCAGTAAAGACTCCATCTTCAATCACACATCTAAATTTCCAACCCTTGCTAGGACCTACCACTAGCATCTCATTTTCTCTCCACTTCAGCTTGGGCTCTCAATTTCTAGACCGACCCTTTGATTTAAACATACTCTGGAATTTCTGACACATCCCTCTATTTCTTGCTTTAAATCCTTAACTCAGTCCCTCTCATCCCATAAAAATAACTCATGAGCCAATTTGGTAGTTCTGGACCCGGACTTTGATCCAAAAATTCTGATTAGCTTTTGTTTCTTCTGGTTCTTCATCTAATAACACAACAATGCTGCTGATCTCCCTGACAAATATTTTTAAGGAAGTTGAAAATTCATAAGAGCACTTAAAATCCCTATTTTTGATATAAACAATTATCTGTGTAATGGTAAGAAATGTGAAAAATATTTTGTTCTTCTTACAAAAAAGACTGTCTACGTTTTTACTTCTTAATTTAAATGAGAAATAAAAGTTCTGTTACTTAATGGACCTTCTCAGCAGTCTTGTGAAATAAGCCGGTGCATTTGTCAAAAGAAACTATTGTCAATACTTCAAACATTCTAATTCAAATAGCACAGATAATGTAAACTCACTTTAATCTTCTTGAAAATGTCTGCGAACTAGGAAAGAAGAAAAACAAAACCTTTTGCTCTTGATGTTGCATTTTATGAGCAATCCTTTACTTCTTTGCTGATTAAAAAGCTGATTCTGTTTCTTTGCTGATTTAATGAGGATTTTTTAAATGCCATTGTCGTTTATGGAGAATATGCACCAGGAAGACTTTACCTCAAAGGACTGAAAGGTCAGTCCGACGTGGTAGCCCTCAGACACTGTTATTTTCCACACACATTCTTTCATCGGGCGATAGTCATCAGGATAATTAGGAGACTGAATCTGTCCTTCATTTTTACGTATCTCACCTCCACAGATTGCTGAAGAAAGCAAAAAACAAATAACTAAGCCTAGACATGCCGTTTCATTTTCATTGCCTTCTATGTTAAAATTTAAGTTCAGCTCCTATAGCTCAGTACATAAAGATCGGGCTATAAAAATCAAAGTTGACTGGTTGTAATGTAGTAGAAATTTATATGATTAAAAAAAAACCTAGTCAAATAACTACCAATATCAGATAATGTCCAAGGAATAAATAGTTTTTAATCCTGTCTTAACAAAAACATATTTTTTAACCTCTAAAAACATTTAGTGGCTTTGTGAATTTATTCTCTCTCAGTTTGTTATGCGATTCTCTGAGTTGCTTCCTTTGGTCTTTCGAAAGCAGGTAAATAACTCATCAGAAAAGGAGCCTCATCCCTAACAGAATTCACTGGGGCTATGGCAGTGAGTTAGTGCCATGCATGCAGTGTCTGTGTCTCCCTCTAAATAATCCTCTTCACTGCTAAGCAGTTAATCCTTAAAACAAAATGCTTCAGTTTACTTAAAAGTTTAAAGGAAGCAGAAATCTTCTGTCTTCAAAATTACTTAAATTGCTGTACTAGGAAGTGTCTCCTCCACCCACAACCTGGCAAGAAAGGAGTTTGTTTTAAAGCCAAGAAAACACAATGCCAGTTTATTGTTTTAGAGAAGCATAAAACAAAGCATTTTAATAAGTCCTTCCTCAAATGCTGACTCTCTTATTGAGATAAAGCATGGCCCAGAAATCGGCACAATTACTTTCTGTGCAATTTCCTCTAATAAAAAGTATTTCAGGAATACAGGGACCAAACAGACACAAAATCAGTACAATGGAAAATAATAATTTCTTCATAACATTTTAAAACTATCATGAAACAATGAAACTTTAAGCATGCTTGCACCAGTTGCCTTTTTCTCCACACATCCTGAGCACATTCAGATATTAATATGTCACTGATACCAGAAAACACATCGTTCTCCCAATTTAAATTTACTATTTTTATTAAAATTATCTGTATGAATATTAAAATACAGATTCAGAAAAATTCATAATTGAAAATATAATCACAATGTTATTGTAATAAAATGAAGAAATGGACATTTCTGTTGAGATATAAGATGAACTACTCTCCAAAATGCAATGTGACTTACCTTCATAGACAGCTGCAAAGCCTTTTCCTACCCAGTTACTGCTGCTACGAAACTCAATCCACATTCTGCTGTCTGTAGAAGTAAGAACTTCAGGTACTTTGTCCCCACAGAATCTACCTAAAAGAAATAAAAGAATAAAGAGAAACTCCTAAGTAGGACTCTATTGTCTACTTTCTTTTCGTGCTAGCCACAAATAATATGTAAACACTGATTTAGTTCACATTTCTATTCCAAGTAATTGCAGCCAGCCACAACTAGATCTTAATATCTACTTACTAACTGTAGATAAACAAAACAATATCCTCTTATCTATTTATAAAGTATTTGACCATCAGCCTCAAAGTAACTGACTGATGTCAGTATCGTTACCATATATAGAAGTAAGATGGTTCCTCAAAAACAGTATTTGAAAAAGGTCAAATGATGCATCAAAGTGGGGAATATTATTTAATGCGGAACAGAAAAAGGTGCAAGTCACCCTAAGAAAGTGATTTCAAATTGTCAGCCTGGCCAACAGCAGGGAAATAACTGGGTTAAGAATGTGCTCTCAGTCAAAATGGAGTTCTTTATTCAGCTAGGTTCAATAACAACTCCTGAGGAAAACCCCGAGGCTACTCTTCATATCTTTTATACCTGAACACATTCCATCTCTTCTACAAAGCTATAATATGTAGCTTTATAGGCAAAATAACAAATACTATGAGAAGACTTGAGCATGAGTTCTAATTTCTTCTAATTCTGTATCTATAAATATGAATTATAGCAAACAAATATAATATGTCAGTCCTTCCTTTCTTCCTCCTTTCCACAAATATTTATGCTTATGTCCACCTTTATGCTCTAAGCTTTTACATGATCACAAAATGCTTAAATATGACAAAAAGCACATGCAATAATTCTACAAACATATTACAATGTTATCCATTTTTATGTGTTCCTGGAAATGGCATACATAGTTTTAGTGCACCAAAAATGATAGCCAACTTGCATAAAGCAAGTTCGTACTAATAGCTAACAGGTTAAGACATACTTTCCTAAATTGCAAAGCAAATTAGAGGCAGGTAATACAAAGCAGTGTATTTTAAACTGTAGTGTGCATCTGAATTTCTAGGAAATCTATTAAAATGCAAACCCTAATTCAGAGTATATAGAGTGGGACTCAAGTTTCCATAATTCTAACAATTTTCCAGATAACTCCAATGCTACCAATGTAAGTGCTGCACTTTTTAGAGCATGGTCTTGGAAGATAAAGTAGGGAAATCTTTTCACACAAAAACCATGATTACACTGAGTCACTCTGGTCATCTATTATACATTGAGCCATGTAATGCTGATGGTGCCTAAAAGGAAGTGTTTTTCAGAATTTTAGCTCTAGATTTGTTTCTCCAATATGAGTTTAATGAAATATTTTATTTGGCCTGTGCATACATATGTAAAAAATTGCTTTATCTAGGCTAAGAAAGTAAATGTAGAAGACAATGGTTTCCTTAACCTGACTTACCAAATTAGATCAATTCTTTATTTTTAAACATTTCTACATATCTCTTGGAATTACTATGACTGCTGTCAGTTTTAATACAATTGTGCCCATTCAGTAGGTTTCAGATGTTAAAAATGCTGTACAGTTCATCAATGCAACTGAGAGAAACTACCTTTAAAAATAAAGAAAAAGTCACAATCTCAAAAAAGATCAATATAGAGTAGGGGCCTGCATGTTCCAAACAGCTCTCACCTTTAAGTAAAACAGAGGGCAACAGTAAACTGCCTATGCAAGTTAATAGTGTGGTCTGTGGTTAAACGTTGGCAGCAGACTTTCATGAGCACCAAATCTAAGCTACAATTTATGATACAAACTCCAAGTGTCTCTTCTCAGCTACAAAAAACTCTCTGAGAAGCAAAATTGTGATGTCTACGGTAAGAGCTGATATGCTTGGCATAGGAAGCCAGCTACCAAACATGTACCCAATAGCTTACACTACTGGCTTAGCAACAAAACAAAAACAAAACACACAAATACTATATATATATATATATATATATATATCTCCACAATTAGGTTTTTTTTTTTTTGTAATCAAAATTTATTCTTAAGGCAAAAATACAGAAACATTGTGAGGAGTACTCATGATAGGCATAATACATGAGAAAACTAGTCTAAATCATTATGTTCAAATCCAGGTATTAAGTTACCTCATAACTTAAGCTAGCTCAAATTAATTAATCAGTCCATGTATTTATCCATTTGTCTGTCTTTGAGTATTTGGAGTATGGTAGAAAGAAGTATAATTAAAATAAAAACAATGTTAGTCACATATATTTTTAACTCTAAGATGACTCTTGAAAGAATCGGTTGATTTTCTTTGGACAGGACAGATTAGATACATAGCCACATAAATGGTAAAAGATGTCTTACCAAGGAGAGGTGATTTCCTCCAGTACCCATCTCTTACTTCAATGTAGTCATACCAGCACAAACTACTCTTATATAGATCCATTGTTGTAAAATTTAAAACAATCTGAAAAATAGAGGTAAATAAACCACAGAGTAAAAAAGATTGTATCTACAGATAGTGATTTGATTCCTAGAGGTAAGGAACCCTGGTCTACAGTAAAAAATGTATGTATTGCTAGTTCTTTTTCTATATTATAATTACTCTAATATTTTTTTCTGAACAAACAGAATTGGTAGTACTTTCCTAGAATATGGTTTCAGTATTGATTGATGAAAAAACACCATATTTTCTCATTCTCTTTAACTGTTTAACAATGTCAGGAGAAGTACAATATGAGTGGTTGAACAAATTAGATATTTTAGCAATTAACCCAAAGTTTCTGTAAAGTTAATCTTGAAAATTTTGACAATTATAAAGCAAACAGAAATTTTTATTCAAGTAGTTTATTTTTAATTTTTCCAAGATAAACATGGCTTGAAAAGTGAAGAATGCTAATTTTTCCATGAAAGTCTTTTAAAATATAATTTACTTCAAAGACAACCTGTCAGATATCTATAATTATGTTTAAAATAACCACTGTGTGCCATATTCCCAGAACATATAATATCATTGTGTATGTTGCAGTGTTTTAAATACAGTCCTAGAATTAGAATTCATCCATCTAACGATAATCAAAGGCAGATGTCACTATGTTTCCTTAGATCCAAAAATACATATCCAAAGACCTTTCAAGTTAGAGCATCTGTACATGACCCTTATTCTGTGCTTTGTTTTGAAATGATGCTGTTGTATAAAGATAACTTAAGAACAATTCTTGTAAAGACAACTTTCTTACTGCTTTATAAAAGGACTTTACTTTTCAAACAGTTAACTCACTTTTTTAGTTGATTACACCAAAAGTAAAGGCAAACTTACATGAGAAACATGCTTATCTGATGCAATGAAATTCATCTGGACATTTTTCACATTCAAAAACTCATTCTAACTCTTGTGCTTAAAACATCTGAGATGCTTAAGGCTCATAGTGAGCCAGTGCTCTACTTTAGAAATTCTGATAGACTTTGGCCAAAAGCAACAAATTATGAGTATTTGAAATGCTCCTTGCACAAAACTATAGTTTGCAGCAATATTCAAAAGTCCCTTTTGTGAAAATACAAAAGGCTGAATGTGAGAGAAGTCTCAAAAGATAACAAAGGAAGGAAGAAATAAAAGAAAGAAGAAAGGGAGAGAGGAAGGAAAGAAAGAAGGAAAATAAAAACATAATCAATCAATACTGAATCCATATTCCAGAAAAGTACTACCAATTCTGTGCTAGAAAATATATGCTTTTCCCCTTTCTTGAACAAAATATTTAACAGAAAGGTAAGTGCTCATTATTGCAAATCAATGCTGAATGAACTTATTTCTACCCCTAATGACACAGGTTAATTATAAATATTTCTCATGATATCTCATATCTAGGTACCACAGTGATCACTGATGGAATTGTACACCAAATTTGGTTTCAAATGTCCATATAGACTAACATGTAGTTTCCCAGTAACAAAGGAAGAAATTGGCCACGGATAAGAAATTAGGCGTACAATTTTTTTTAATGTAGTACATTAAGTTGTGGAATAAGTTGGGTTTTGTTTGTTTTTGTTTGCTTTGTTTTGTATTGTTTTTGGAGACAGAGTTTCGCTCTTGTCGCCCAGGCTGAAGTGCAGTGGCACAATATCAGCTTACTGCAACCTCTGCCTCCTAGGTTCAGGCAATTCTTGTCCCTCAGCCTCCAGAGTAGCTGGGATTACAGGTGCCTGCCACCACATTCAGTTAATTTTTGTATTTGTAGTATCAGAAGGAGGTTTCATCATGTTGGTCATGCTGGTCTTGAACTCCTGACCTCAGGTGATCCGCCCACCTTGGCCTCCCAAAGTGCTGGGATTACAGGAGTGAGCCACCGCACCCAGTCATAAATTGGTTTTAATAGAATTGTTTACTTATTTTTATCTTCCTTCTTTGCAGTTTATCCTTTTTTCTGTTTTTCTTTTTCTTTACCTCATTGTAATGTTCCATTGTTTAATGTTTACAAAAATTTTTTAGATACCCAAAGACAAAGCATTGATGATTTTTTCCCAATAATCCTCAACACTTGATTATCAAAATGCTTTAGTATCTAATTTATTTTTATGAACTTCACAAAATACTTTGTCCTCCATCTCTAAATAACAATACAACGTTAGATTATACTCAGGATATAACTGGGAAATAGTATCTATATTTTCCCTTTAACTTTTTGTTTACTTTTTGTCTGCTACAAATGGAGAATACTACCACTGCCTGATACTACATTTCATTTTGCATTTATATTTTCCCTATACTAACCACCAAGGTTTCAACTCTATTTGATTATGTAAGAACTCATTTATCATAACAGAGAGAGCAAAACTTGAATATAGACACAGAGATCCCCCAAGGCTTATTTTCTAGCTTCCTTCTTAGATCGAAAGTTTATAATTTTTATAATGATGTGCTAATAGTTTTACTGTCTTCTTGATGAGGAAAAAAATGAAGCTAAATTAGAAGTAAGTGTATTATCAATTTCACCCAAAATTAAAAAGTATGTTTGGACTGCAAAACGATATTTAATATTTGATGCTTTGAAACACACACACACACACACACACACACACACACGCAATTCAATTGGATGGGGATAACTCTAAGCAGAAAATTTTTCTATTTTGCTTTTAATCTTCTAGTTTAAACACCAAGCACTGTGAAGGAACGTAACTGGTCTGACATTAACATAAAACACAGAGTCCTTTAAAAGCAGAAAATGTAATAAAGACAGGTTTTCTAAAATCAAATCATAGGGCTCTGACTATAGTAGTAAAATTCTGGCCTTTGACTAAGGTTGCTAGCAGAATTCATACTTGAATAACAAAACAAACACACTTGGAAAGTATCTGGTTGTTTTACATTGTGTTATTTTATGTAAACATATTGCATCTTACCCCAAAGAATGATCAAATAAAAAAACATATGTAACTATATAAACATTTTATTTTTGAGATAAGTATAAGTAACAACTCAAAATTAATTATAGCTTCCTTGAAATATGAGATTGAGGGAACAATTTTAAGATTTCTTGTGATCTGTTAGGAGTCTAAGTTGCAACGTTGAATAGATGCAATTGCTGCCAATTGTGCTTATTAAAGACTTTGTTTTACAGTGCTGCAGAGGGAAGAATCGTGAAGAAAGGCAGATTAACAGTTCAAGGGACTGGATGTCTACAAGTCTCCAGAGAAAGATATAATCAATGAACTTTTTTTCAGCACAAATAAGACATTATTGGCTACCTAAACAAATTCCATGAGCACCACTAAAAACGGCCAATTAGCAAAATATCTGCACCATACCTTACAAGGCTGAGGATAGAGAATGTACAAACCTTGTCAATTAGACTGATATTATTACATGGCTCTTCAGAGAGGGATATTAGAATCAAAACAGCAAGATAAAAATAGATTGCTATGCTACAGCCAGAAGAAGCCTGGAGAAATCTAATAAACTTTCTAGAGAGATGATAGGGTTTCCCCTACCACCCACTCAGAAATTTGTGACAAATACTGTATAGCCTGCAAAAACAAATACATTTACTGTATCTTCTTTCCAGAAATTTTTGCCAGTCTGTCAAATAACTGATCATTAAGGTTTTGTTCAGCTCTGAAATTGTATCATGTTATGGGGGAAAAAAAAACATTTTTTTCTACATCTGGAAGTTGTTCTTGATTGGGAGTCAGAAGACCTGGGTTCAAGTTCTAAGTTCTCAGTGTTCTGGCTTACTTAAACATTCGGAGGTTGAGTGAATCTTACTGCTGCAAACTAGAGGTCACCATATCAGGCTTATTTCACCAGAATCAACTCACAAGACTTTAAATGAATGATGTGGAGAAAAACACTCAGGTAATCCCAAAGCACTGTTAAGACTGTATTATTATTTTCTTGATATATATTGAGACTTTCCTCACAATATAAATCCTGAAAAAAATAGGTAAAAATAAAGTGTTACTCCATTTCCTTATTCCATTTATGCTCTGAAACATATAAACAGTTTGATTTTAAAGTTTCATGAGAAAGTCAACATGTGAAATTAATGAATGAGAAAAATCTAAAGAAGAATGGGCAGTAGAATTTGGAACCTTGGTTCAAATACTCGACTTACAAAAGGATAGTTGTGTGCCTCAGGTAGACCCTAACTTTTATCAGAGATTCATTATGATACGTGGAAACCAGGAGTTGAATTATTCTATTATTTTTCTGCTTAAAACTTTTTGCTAACATCTGGCTTTGAAATTTTGATGAATCATCACCCACTATTCATTGGAATATATTTTATACCTCTCGCTATGGTTTGAATGTATATGTCCCTCCAAAATTCATATGTTGGAATTTAAATTCCAAAATGATGGTATTAATAAGTGCCACTGGAAGCTGATTAAGCCAGAAGGGCTCTGCCCTTAGAAATGGGATTAGTGTCCTTATAAAAGGGCTTGAGGAGACAAGTTCATTCTGTTATCCCTTTGTCTCTTCCACCCCTTCAATCAAGTGAGAATGCAAGAAGAAGCAGAGAGTAAGAACTAACCAGATACCTGAATCTACAGGCACCTTGATCTTGGGATTCTCAACCTCTACCTCTGTGAGAAATAAATTTCTATTGCCCATAAATTACGCAGTTTGAAGTGCTTTGTTATACCAGCATTAATGGACTGAGATTTCTCTTTCCTAAATTCCTTCTATATCCCCACATCTAGTTAATTGCCAACTTCTATAGATAATAGTCTATAATATCCCTAAAAATACTCCTCCCTCTTTTTTTTTCTTTTTCACTGTTAATGCTGGCTGTACTTCTTTTTCTGAAGATAATACCATAGTTTCACAAGATGTGCTTTGGCTTATAATATTACTCTTCTCCATTTCATCCTACACTTTGTGGCCATGGTAATCTCAGTACAGTTTGCTTCCCATCAAGGTTTTGGAATCAATGACTTTAGTCATAACCCAACTTTGCTGCCTCATCTTTCATTATCTCAAGCACATAAGCTTCATTCCACTCATCCCTACCTTCTTGCTATTGTGCTCTGACAAAGCATCCCAATCTCAGCATCTATTCTCATTCCTTTACTTAAAGTGAAAAACTCTACCTGTATTCTACTTTCCCCTTCCCTGTTCCTTGAAATTCTTCATATCACTCAAAATCTTTATTAAATGCTACCATCTCTTTAGTCATGCCTGGATCTTCCAACAAGATCTGAGCTTTCCTAAAGTCCATCAAAAACTGTATTTTTTCAGTTTTCAGAGTTTAGACATTATATTACTAGGTTATAAGATTATAGTAGCAAGAATTGATTTCACACATCAAAAGATACATCCATTTTAATTGAATAAAAATGTTTTTATGTAGTAATTGCTAAATTTAAGCAATGTCTTTGGCAATATAAACATATTGTGAATTGACTGTAAATCATAGGTAAGTGGTTAAAAAGAAATATTCGCAAAAAATAGTCAATAGTTGCTAAATGGGTTATATAGGAAAAGAGAAAATGTTGTCTGTTCAAGACATAAGCAATCTGCCCTTGTTCAAAGGCTAGTCAATTCTAAGGGATGCAAGAATCAATACTATGCGCTTCTACAGTTCAATACAGCCACCCCTCTAGCTGCACATTCTGTATTGTTGCCAGCATCAACTATGTAACATCAAGAATAGCCTTATATTCAACAAAAAACCCCCTGTACCTTGGGAAGCTCAATCCAAGAAAGACATACAAGTGAACTGAAACTCTTATTTTTTAATAGTGGTATAATTATGTGTGCACAATTTAAAATTTACCAATTTAACACATTTAAATGTGTACAGTTCTGTGCATTAAGTACATTCACATTATTGTCCAACAATGACTGCATTTCTTAAAGAGAATATTTTTCTCCTGCCCAATATAACATATGCTTAATGCAGATAATTTTTTAAAGGAACAAAGAAGAAATAAAAACTATTTGCAAACTCAGCATGTAGAAATAAGCATCAATTTGATATATATTCTTCCATAAATTTGTTTCTAGTGTACATAATTTAAAATTTGGACATTCTCATACCACTGACTTTTGATCTGCCTTAAAAATTTTATGATATATTGTAAAACATTTTCTCAAATCAGAGTATTCTTTAAGTTTTCAAAATTTATTTTGTTTCCAATTTTCATTATTTTAATAAACAGTTACCTTTGTGCACAGATAATTGCTCTGGGATAAATACCTGGACAAAAGTGCAGGTACATTTTGTAAATTGTAATACAAATTATCCAACGTTCTTCAAAAAGATTATTTTAATTTCTACTTTGAGGAGATGTTATCTCTATGCTCACTTGGTATTAACATTCAATTCCAACTTTACTAATATGTCAGGTGAAACATGACAAATTTTTGTTAGTTTAAATAGCATTTATCTGATAATGCTATTTAAATAAGATTAAATAATTTCATATATTAATTGAATATCTACTTGCATTGATATTCTACTTCAATAAATTTTCTACTTTCTCAATCATTTTCTGCTGTGGAGTGAATCTTTAGTTATCAGTTTATAACAGCTCTCTACATATGAATAACCCAGTGGTCCCTCATCTTTATGTGTTATAATAGTCTCCAATTTCATTTTTATTTATGCATTTTGTATTTTTATAAAATTAATTTTATGTGGATAATCTGAACAAGTTATTTTATATTTTCTTATTTTCAACCATGTATTCAACATATCTTTTTCAGAAAGAAAAACAAAACACTGCTTTCTTTAGGAAATATGGGATATGAAGTAAAAGTTGTTTAATTTTCACATATCCTTTAAAATGATTTAAATATTATTGAAAAAATCAATTTTCCCAATTTATTTGAAAAATGATCCTTATAAGTGTAGGACAGAGGTCTTCTATGCCCTCAGGCATAATTCTGGTCTTTTTAATTTGTCCATTGATACCGAAGACTTTTTGACATTGAATTACTGATGCTTCACAATATTTTTCTACTATCTTATAGTGCAATACACTACCCTGCATTACCATTGTTTGTGAATTTGCCATGGTTATGCCAACTATTTTATTTTTAAGATAAACTCTACAAAAATTTGGTCTAGTACAAAACAAAAATCTATTGGAAGTTTATTTGGAATTGCTATACATTAATTTGAGAAGAACTGATAATTTATAACACTATACTTTTACATTTTGGTTCATGATGTGTTATTTTGTTTATTTTAGTCCCACAGTAAAGTTTCTGGTTTTCTAAAATTTGTTATATTTTAATATATTTGTTTTTATTTGAATACCTCTAGTATTGCTTAATTTTTGGTTATTTTGAATTTTAGAGGAAAAAAAATCCCTATAACTAAAGAAATATTTAGTAATTAGCTCTGCCAAATGTCAGATGCCTCGCATGTGATGTTAGATAGGCCACTCAACTCTTTCTCAACTTCAATTTCTTTGATAATTCTAGTACTAACCTCAGTAGGGTGCTGAGGAGATTAGAGAAGCTTGGCACAGAACCTAATACAGTGTAGGCACTCAAGAAATACTAGGTTTCTTCTATTTATTCTATTGTTTAAAAACACCTTCTACTCCTAATTATTCAATTGTTTATCACTAAACATATACATTGAATTCTAATTCACTCAGTATTTGTGAAAATTTTGAGACAGTTTTTAAAATTTTGACCTATCATTTTTCAAATTAACATATTTCATAACATTGAAATACTCTCATATTATTCAAATCAAAAGAACTTCAGGCCAGGCATGGTGGCTCATGCCTGTAATCCCAGCACATTGGGAGGCCAAGGCAGGTGAATCACTTGAGCTCAGAAGTTCAAGACCAGCCTGAGCCACATGGTGAAACCTGTCCCTACTAAAAACACAAAAATTAGCCAGGTGAGGTGGTGAGCACCTGTAATCCCTGCTGCTCAGGAGGGTGAGACACAAGAATTGTTTGAACCGGGCAGAAAAATTTGCAGTGAGCCATGATCATGCCATTGCACTCCAGCCTGGGCAACAGAGCAAGACTCCACCTCAAAAAAAAAAAAAAAAGAGTTGCAATTGCCATAATTTATAAAATTTACAGATGATACAGATTGATTTAACTTATTTATATAACAGCCATGTGTTTATATTCATATAATAAGCTGTATATAGTTCGATTTTTATTGCATGGTATGAGATGTGCCTTTCAGAATTTTACTGGTTTAAAAAATAAATGAATAGGCTTCAGTGTTTGTAATACTTTTAAGATACATTTTATTACATGAGAGGTATCCAAGAATTTGGGAAAACTGGCTTGAGAAATTATCTTGAGCAGCTTCATTTTATGAATATTTCTTTGTTCATTTTATATGGGTATTAACTTATTAAATTTTTAGTGATCATTAAATCACTTTTGATAACTTAATGTCCAAAATTGTACATTAAAAATGTTTGAAATGAAGGCATTTTTGCAAGCTTTGATTTATAACAAAGATGAATGTGCAGCCAACTATATCCAGTGAAACTACACTTTCATAAATTGAAGTAAAAAATCCATTTTCAAACAGAAAAAAAACCCAAAAAGTAAATTTAAAAAATAATCTATAATGTAATCTATAGGCAGGACCAAAATAAACCATAATAAAAGTCAGAAAAATGAGCAGAAATGCTGAATAAAAATATTCAAATATTTAACAAATGGTGTTGAGGAAACTGAATATCCACATGTACAAGAATGGAGTCTGACCCTTATCTTACAACATTAAAAAATTAACACAGCATTAAATAAAGACCTAAACATAAAAACTTAAAACTATAGAACTCATAGAAGAAAACATAGGGGAAAAACTTCATGCCGTTGTATATGGCTATGAATTCTTGGATATGACACCAAAAGGACAGACAATAAAACTAAAAGTAGACAAGGGGTATGACATCAAGCTCTATCATTTTTGTTCATCAGAAGACACAATCAACAGTGTGAAAATACAACCCGTGAAAGAGGAGAAAATATGTGCAAATCGCTTCTCTAATAAGTGCTTAGTAACCAGAATATATAAAAGCTTCTACAGTTGAACAACAAAATCAAATAATCTGATTTAAACATCAGCAAAAGACTTAAATAAAGATTTCTACAAAGATGATATACAAACAGCCATTAAGCACACAAAAAGATGCCCAAGTAATCACTAGAAGATGGTCACTAGCCATCAGAAAAATTCAAGTCAAAACCATAATGAGCTATTACCTGACACATAGCAGGATGGCTATTATCAAAACAACAGAAAATAACAAGTGTTGGTGAGTGTAAGGCCAGTTGCCTTGCTGGGGGCTCTGATGCACACCCCCCCCCTCCTCCTTTTTCCCCTTTTACAAGCCCCGAGCAAGCTCAGACATGCCCCGAGCAAGCTCAGACATGCTCGGGCATGTTCCCTTCTCCCTTGCTCGCACAGCCTGGTCTTCTCTTAAAGAGCCCAGTATGCAAACAAGGTGCTGCAACCATAGCTTCTTAATAACCAATAGCAGCTAAGCCCTAAC
>CAUYQU010076959.1:0-42398 GCA_963574635.1 Cheracebus regulus
GATGATGATGGTAGCAGTGGTGGTGGTGGTGGTGATGATGATAGGGGTTTCAAGCACTCACTCTGTGCTAGACCCACTTTCCGTGCTTCATCTTTTTTGACTCTTCTGTTCTTACAGTAGCTCCTCAAAGTACATGGATCACCACCAGCACTGTCATTGCCACCACCACTACCACCACCACCACCACAATCATCACCACCGCCACCACCATCATCACCCACTATCATCATCATCACCACCACCACCACCATCATCATCACAACCAACACTATCATGGTCACCACAACCACCATTATCATCGCCACCACTACCACCACCACCATCACTGCTACCATAATCATCATCACATCATCATAATCACCAACACTATCATCATCACCACCACCACCAACATCACCACTATCACCACCACCACCATCATCCTCACCACCACCACCATCACCACTATCATCTCCACCACCATCATCATCACCACTATCATCGTCAATACCACCACCATCATCTCCACCATCATCACCAGCTCCATCACCACTATCATCATCACCACCACCACCACCACCATCATCACCACCACTATCATCACCACCAGCACCACCATCACCACCACCAATATCATCACCACCACCACCATCATCACCACCACCACCATCATCACCTACTATCATCATCATCACCCACTAGCATCATCATCACCACCACTATAATACCACCACCACCACCATCATCATCACCACCACTATCACCACCATCACCTCCATCACTACCACCATCATCATCACCACCATCATCACCACCACCACCACCACCATCACCCGCTATCATCATCACCACCCACTATCATCATCGCCAACACCACTATCATCATCATCACCAACACTATAATCATCACTACCACCACCATCATCATCACTACCACTACCATCATCATCACCACCACCACCATCACTCGCTATCATCACCACCACCACCACCACCACCACCATCACCCACTATCATCATCATCACCCACTATCATCATCATCACCAACACCACTATCATCATCATCATCACCACCACTATAATCATCACTACCACCACCATCATCATCATAATCACCACCACCATCATCACCATCACCCCCATCACCACCACATCACCACCACCACCATCATCATAATCACCACCATCACCATCATACCACCACCATCACCACCACCACCACGGTCATCATCAGAATCACCACCACCATCATCACCACAACATCACCACCACCACCATCATCATCATAATCACTACCACCATCACCACCACCACCACCATCACCACTGCCATCATCATCACCAACACCATCATCATAATCACCACCATCATCATCACCACCACCACCACCATCACCACCATCATCATCA
The DNA here is from genome assembly GCA_963574635.1 of Cheracebus regulus. Classification (NCBI taxonomy): domain Eukaryota; kingdom Metazoa; phylum Chordata; class Mammalia; order Primates; family Pitheciidae; genus Cheracebus; species Cheracebus regulus. The sequence continues at coordinate 1,390 of CAUYQU010076959.1, forward strand.
CTACCATCATCACCACCACCATCAACTACCACCATCATCATCGTTACCACCACCATAACATCATCACCATCACCACCATCATCATCACCACCACCATCACCACCACCATCACCATCATCACCACCACCATATCATCACCACCACTATCATCACCACCACCACCACCATCATAATCACCACCACCGTCATCACCACCACCACCATCATCACCACCACCACCATCGTCATCACCCACTATTATCACCACCACCACCACCATCATCATCACCACCACCACCACCACCATCGTCATCACCCACTATTATCACCACCACCACCACCATCATCATCACCACCACCACCACCACCATCATCATCACCACCACAATCACCATCATCATCATCGCCATATCACCACCACCGTCATCACCACCACATCATCACCACCACCACCACCATCACCACCACCATCATCAACCACCACCATCGTCATCACCACCACCACCATCATCACCACCACCATCATCACCACCACCACCATCACCACCACCACCATCAATTCCACCACCATCATCAGCACCACCATCAACGCCCCCACCACCATCTTAATCACTACCAGCACCATCATCACCATCATTACCACTGCCACTATCATATTATCATCATTACCATCATCATCATCATCATCATCATCATCATCCGAAAAGCAGGGAAGAGTCCCTGGGGAAAGAAACTGATATGCTGCCTGTGTCAGTCCCACTTAGAAGAGGGGTCAGGTGATCTGGGACCCACTCACCCTGTCACAGGCAGGGGCAGTACCTTGTCCATCCCAGGACTTGGCACCCAGTAGGTGCTCAGCAAGTGTGTTGAGTTGGTTTAATCCAAAATATGAACAGAAGAGCTAATGATCACTAGTGCTGGGGGCAGTTCTCTCAAGGGGCAGGGCTGGGGACGGTCAAGAATCTGCACCATTGTCCAGCCTCCAGGTAGTTCTCTTGGAGAACAAAGGGGAAGGCTCCAAGGGCTTCCAGGAGCACCAGGGGAAGGGCTGGTCCCTTCCAATCCCCTTGGGTTAGAGATAGACAGCCAGGGCCTTGAGAGGGGCATGGTCATGCAGGGAGGAAGGGCAGCTGTCCACTGTAGCCAGGCCGCCTCCTCAGTCTTCCCTTGTTCTGCCGTCTCTCTCCCTCCTCCTGCCCGCAGCCTACCCCAGCCACACCCTACAACTGCAGCCCCTCCCAGCTCCCACCACTGGAACACCTGGTACCAGGCCTTTCTCAAGAAATTCCCCTGGCAGTGCCTATGCTGGCTGCAAGACACACCCAGGCCCTCAGGGGCTGGCCTCCCTCCAGAACTCTCCAAAGCTCTCCTCAACCCCTCTGAGATTCTGCTTTCTCCACCTAGGAACCCCTGTCTTGAACACCACCTCCTACAGGAAGCCCTTTCTGATGCCTGCATACCATCCTCCAACCAGATGTGATTTCTCCCTCCCTTAAAATCCCTTCACCTTTGCCCACTGGAACTCAGACCTACAGCCCCAGTCTGTAGGTTTTCCTCTGGCCTCCTCTGGGACACCTGGCCTTGAGTCTCATGCTGCAGGACTGGGAACAGCCTCAGTGGATGTCTGTTGGTCGCACCTTGTGCCAGGTGCTGTGAGTGGCTTATGATAACGGTCATGTGATGGTTAACAATGGGTCCTGCCAGCTTGTTAGGCATTGTGCTAAGTGCTTACTGGCCATAATCTCACTCAGTCCTCCCATAGGTATTAGTACCACCTCTTTAGGGATGAGGAAACTGAGGCCCAGAGAGACTAAGCAATTTGCCCAGGGTGCATAGCATGCCAGGTAGCAGAGCCGGTCTGACACCAAAACTCCCCTGTAAAATCCCGTCTCTGTTTTTCAAGTTCATGGCTGGGTAAGTTGAGCTTCTGCCTGGTGGATGGTGGGAACTCAGCCTCTGAGACCACTTCCTGGTCTGGGACCTGCCACCTGAGACTTAGAGGAGGCCATGCCCACACGATCCTCTAGTGTTTTCCCCGCCTCCCTTGCAGCTGCATGGTCATGGGACCTGGCTTAGCCAATCAGATGCACCTGTGCAGATTTGCCCCCAGAGCCAGTGATGCAAAGAAGCAGGATTTGGGTAGGAGCAGGCAGTAGTGGTGGCCATGGACACAGCCATGTCCTGTGTCTAGAGTGTGGCGGCCTGTCTTGACCAGTTCTTTTAACAAGAAGGAAGGGAGGAAGTGATGCTGGGTGGCCGGGGTGGACAGTCGCTGGAATCGCTGCCCAGCCACAGGCATTCCCAGGGGCTTCAGATACCTATCCTGCCCAACCCCAGGCGGTGGGGTGAGGGGAAGCTCGCAGGGACTTCCGGGAGAGCTGTCCTGAGAAGAGGACTCAGAGACCAGCAAGCCCTGCTTCCTCTGGACCTGCTCGGGGCCCTGAGAGACATCGGCCTGGGGACAGAGCCCACAGACTCCTCAAAGACTCAGGCTCCTGTGGGCCTAAGTTGTCGGGTCAGACTCCTGGGGCCACCCTGGCCCTGGACTTGCCAAGGGCACCACAGTGAGTTCCCCTAACCTTCCAGGCCGCTTTGCACTGGGTCTTCTGCCACTCGCTGCCATGCTTCTCTCAGCTGCTCCACCCTCAGGCAGTGACACCAATGCCCTCTTGTTCCTGGAGACAGAGCCTGGACATGTCTCAAGTGAGGGGTGCAGTGGGTAAGGTTGGCAGTCAGCCTGCCACCAGCCTGGTGACCTTGGACAAGTCCTTAGAGCTCTCCAAGGCTCAGTTTCCTCACCTGGAGAGCGACTCCTAAGGTAGCCATGAAGACCAGAAGGTCAAACGCAGAGCTCTCCAAGCAGCCTGCTAGCTCCACGACTGCTGCTGTTACTGGTAAACATCTCTATTCTTACAACTCTTTTTTTGTTGTTGTTTTTGAGACGGAGTCTCACTCTGTCGCCCGGGCTGGAGTGCAGTGACACCATCTTGGCTCACTGCAACCTCTGCCTCTCAGGTTCAAGCAATTCTCCTGCCTCAGCCTCTGAAGTAGCGGGATGACAGGTGTGCACCACCACACCTGGGTAATTTTTATATTTTTAGTAGAGACAGGGTTTTGTCATGTTGGCTAGGCTGGTCTTGAACTCCTGACCTCAGGTGATCCATGTAGGAGTTCAGTCAGGGTGGTAGGAAAAATTGTAAAATGGACAGAAACCTTCTTTGAAGGCCAGAGGATCTTGCAAAAGCCTTGGAATAGGATTTGGCTGAAGGCAGCCAGCTTCTCTTATCCGGTGCCTGAAAGCTTAAGATAGATAACTAAGGGATGTAAAGAAACTGATCTAGATAAGTTAGTTTACTTAGGTCTCAGAACTTGGCCTTTGATCATCTGTAGGACTGCTCTCTGCGGGAGGGTGACCATGTTAATTATCCACAAGTGTGTGGACTCAAAGCCTTTGTCATTAAATCTATACTGAATAAATACCTGCAGCACCAGCTTGTAAGGGCCGCAGCTGCTGACTGTTTACAGCACCCTCCTTGGTGTCTATGAGTAGCCCGGACCCCTAGCCCACTCTTTCACTGGATATCTGCATCTGAGTGCATTTGTTTATCCGTCACTGGGTCAGGTTCTGCGGATCAGACCCAACAGATCTGCCCACCTTGATGTCCCAAAGTGCTGGGATTACAGGCATGAGCCACTGTGCCCTGCCAACTCTTAGAGGTAAGTATTATCATCTCCATTTTACAGATGAGGAAACAGAGGTTCAGAGTGGTGAATTCGTGTGCCCAAGGCCACACAGTCAGCAAAAGGCAGAACTCCACCGGGAACCTGGTCTGTCTGACTCCCAAGGCCAGTCTCCTCCCCATGAGCTGCCTCCCTCCCTGGTGTTGGCGGAGAGATAGGCAGGTGTCCTGGAGGATGGCCGCTGGGACAGGAGCAGGGGCGGGTATTCCCAGGCCTGTGTCTCTCTCCTGTAATTCTCCATAGATCCCTGGGTCAGCCTTTTATCTCAGCTGGGGCTTAGCAGCTTTTCCTGGAAATGGCCAAGTAGGAACCGCCTTAGGCTTTGAGGGCCACCTAAGGTGTCTGTCGCATATTGTCTCAGCCCTTTACAAATGTAAAAACCATTCTTCCTTGCTGGCTGTCCAAAAGTAGGCCAGATTTGCCGCCCACCCTGGTAAGCTCTGCTGGAATTGATCTGCCACTTTCAGCCAGGTCAGCCTCTGGGACAGTTAAGTTCTTCGTGTTTGTCCCCACAGTCCTGGCCAGTCAAGTCTGTATATTTCCCAGATAGTGTCCAGCTGGGCTGAGGACCAGGATGAGGTGGCAGAGGGGATGATCATGGATTTGGACTTAAATCCCTGCTGTGTCACTTCGGACGGGGTGGCCTCAGTTTCCTCGTCTCTAAGATGGGGATAATAGTGCCGGCCTCACGGGGTGGTTATAGGATGAAACTCCCTGTAAGCACTTCCCACGGAGCGAGGCACACCTTAGCAGGTAATTGTGGTGTGGGAAGCACCTGGCGGCCCAGCCCTGGTCTGAACAGCACCTACGCCCACTTCTGATGAGGCTGTGGGCCTGGTAGTGCCTGATACCATGAGCTCGTGCAAGGTCCTGTCCCTCCTGGGCCTCAGTTTCCCTGCGTGAGGTTGATTAGACCTGACCCCTGAGGGCCCGCCACCCTTCAGGAGTTAATGTAATGAAAACAGCCATGTGCATGCCCACTGCCTTGTGCTGACGGCTCTCCCAGGCCAGAAGCGACCCTGTGCAGTGCTCAGAGCAGCATGACATGGCAGGGAGGAAAGCCAAGCCTGAGGCCATCCCTGCCGCCCATCAGGTTCAAGGCTGCCTTGCCTTCCCTGGCAGGAAGGCAAGCAGAGCCCAGGCTCCGGGTCCCACAGTCCCCACCCTAGAACGTCAAGCCCGAGGGAGGCAGAGGGCTCTTCCCTCTGAGCTGCCACTGTCCCCAAGTCCTCTCTGGATTCTGAGAAACTTGTCTGCCGTTCTTACCGCAGTCCAACCCTGTGGCTGGGGTGCCAGCCAGGGTAACTGGGGAGGGGGACGGGGTGGCTCCCAGCCGGGCCCTGGAAAGCTTCTCAGAAGCCTCTGTTCCCACATCAGGGAGATGCGTCTTAGAACCCACAACCCCTTGGCACCTGCTCAGAGCCCGGCACTTTGCAAACACGGTCACATCTGTCCTGGGAGACAAGCTTGCTGACTGCCTTTTACAAGGGACAAAACTGAGGTTGCTGGGGAAGCAGCTTGTCCAAGGTCGCATGGCCAGAATTAGAACCCAGGACTGTCTGACACCAAAGCCCTTGAACCTTCCACCTGCCACCCAGCCCATAGAGTTGGAAATGACTGTTGACATTGTCACCTCCCACATGGCACATCTGAGGCGTGGCCAGTATACAGTCCTCTCTGCTTGGATACCTCCAATGACAGGGGTCTCACTACCTCCAAACAGCTCTTGTCACTGTGGGAGCCCTCTGTCAGCTGTGTTTTCCTTAGAAAGAATCAAAGCCACTCTGTGAAGTCTCTTTGAAGGAGCAGGTCCAATGACACCCTTCCAGAGCCACCTCTGTGCGAGGCTCTTGGTGAACCCAATGAGGTATGTTCACCTGACACATGAAACCAAAGGCCTGGCCAGGTAAAGAGCTGCTGCACAGCCAGCCCCAAACCCAATCTGGCCCCAGACTCCAACCTCAACCACTGCGCCACCCAGCCCTGGCTTCAGGGCCCCATACAGAGCTGGCAGATGTGGTGGGCAGAGCAGGGAGTGGCATCAGAGAGAGGAGGCAGGGAGGGGCTGGGAGCCGCTGGAGCAGTCCTGTGGCAGCATAGTCCTGTGGAGGGGAGCCCTGCAGAAAGGCAGGGACCAAGGTTTCTGGAACCTGCCTCCCCTGCTCATAGCACCTCAGGACCCTTGTGGCCCTCAGATAGGCCCCTCGATGTCCCCATTCCTGACACTCCAGGCCTGTGGACCTGGAAGTTTCCAGACATGCGAGGCTGCTCTGTTGGCCTCCACATGGGGACCTGTGTCTAGGACTTGTCTCTCCCACTGAAACAGAGGGGGCTCCACTGAGGAAGGAGACCCCCGTGTCTAGGATCACCTCCCCCTTGACCTCCACACTGCATTTCAGTAGAAGAAAAGGCCGACTGGTGCCTCCAAAATCACCTTCCTATAAGACAGCAAGTGTGCTATGGGGGAATCTCTCTGGAAGACGCTGTTTTTACTTAACAAGATCAAATCCCCACCCCACTCCTCCATCCAGAGACCAGAACCCTTTCACATGTGATTTCTAAAGCTGTAAACCCAAGACCCTTTCACATGTAATTCCTAAAGCTGTAAACCCAAGACCCTTTCACATGTAATTCCTAAAACTATAAACCCAAGACCCTTTCATGTGTAATATCTAAGGCTGTAAACCTAAGACCCTTTCACATGTAATATCTAGAGTGTAAGCCTATATAAAGGCAGAGCTTCTCTTTGTTAGGAGAGCTTGGCTGTTTGGACAAAACATAAAGCCTTGCTCCCGGGCTGTAATAATAAAAACCCCTCCTTTCTAGTAATAATAAAACCCCTTCCTTTTCTAGCTCGGCGTTCAAGAGGTCTGTTTCTTGGGGCCACTCCTGCTTCGCCCCGAGGTCAGGGCCTGAGCTGGCTTTATTCAGATCGTCCGGTGAGCACCTGTGCTGGGACTGCCGGATTCAGTCAATAAAAATACAGGGTGCCTGGGTAAGCTTGAATTTCAGAGAAATGGTGAATAGTTTTTTTAGTATAGTCCATATTATAGACTGTAATAATGGCTGGGTGGGGTGGCTTACACCTGTAATCCCAGCACCTTGGGAGGCCAAGGCAGGCAGATCATGAGGTCAGAAGAGCAAAACCATCCTGGCCAACATGCTGAAACCCCATCTCTACTAATAATACAAAATTAAGCTGGGCGTGGTGGCACATGCCTGTAGTCCCAGCTACTCAGGAGGCTGAGGCAGGAGAATTGCTTGAGCCTTGAACCCGGGAGGCAGAGGTTGCAGTGAGCCGAGATCGTGCCACTGTACTCCAGCCTGGGGTACAAGAGGGAGACTGTCTCAAAAAAAAAAAAAGGCTGTCATAATTCAGGGCTCTGGCTGGTCCCCTGTAAACATGGCACCTGGGGCTAATTCTGGACCTGTCCCGGCCCACCGGACTCAGAAACCCAGCAAAGCACAGATCCCGCTTCCCAATACCCGCGGTGGGCCCTGCCACCGTCAGAGGCTCACATGTTTGTTGTTGATGAAATTCAGATTGAACTTGGCACCTTGCATTTCACCCGGCACCCCTCACGCGAGCCCCTCCTTTGGCTGAGGCAGCCTCAGCCTTGAGCCCCTATCCCCTCATTGGAATGGGATTAATAGTGCCTGCCTCAGAGAGAGGTGACACGGGACACAACCATCGGGGACAGAATGCAGCCCTGCACAGTGGGTTCCATAGCGAGAGAAATGCGGAGGTGCTGGGCCCGCGCCCCGTGGCCTGGGCCACCCCTGTGATCACTTCTGAGGTGGCTGGAGCCCTTTTGGCTGCCGGAAGAGGAGGGGAGGGAGGGGGTCACACTGTGCTGTGAAAAGCAGCAGCCCTCCAGTCCCCACTTCTGAAGCTGGGCAAGAAACAGAGTGGCATTGCCCTGTGGTCTGCTGTCACACTCCACATGTGACCTTGTCCCTGTGAACGAGCAGATTCCCGCCACATGAGGGGGTCAAGGCTGAAGCGGCCTGCAGCTCTAAGCCCAGGATTCAGGCCCCGCCAAACAGAAGTCACCTCCTAATTGCCCTGTTTGTTCTGGCATGAGAGCCACAGAGCTCAGTGTCATCCCAGCCTGGAGCTGGCCCCCAGGGACTTGTACCTTGTCCGTCCAGCCCCAAGCACGGTTCCCAGCCTGCGGCCAGCTAACCCTTAGCTGCGGCTGCCCTGCCTGCCTGCCAGGCACCTGGCTAAGCCCTGGCTCCCAGAGCTGTGCCCTCTTGCTGGAAGCTGGGATGATCTAACCCAATCCATGCCCAGACCAGATGGGGAGCAGGACCAGGTGAAGCAGGGCTCAGGCTGGCTGGGCAGGGTGGGGCTCCAGCTCACTTATGGGCTGTGCTGCCTTGGGCAGGTGAGTTTGCCTCTCTGAGTCTAAGGTTCTTCATCTGTAAAACAGGAAGAACAACAGTACCGGAGACTTGAGATCACGCGAGGCATGTTGATTCTGCGGGAGTGCGTGCTCAGTAAATGTGACTGTGGAGCAGTTCCCAGATCTCGGAAGCCAGAACAGCCTAACTGGGGGTCCAGCCAGGACCTCTTGTAGGGACCAAGCTGGCTTATGGACACAAGGGGTGGATGGGGTGGCAAGGTCATTGGGCAAAGGAGGCAGAGGGGCATAAGAGACAGAGTCCAAAGAACAATGAGCCTAAGACCCTGTGCCCTTCACTCCTGCCCATGCCCAGAACACCCCCTGCTTCCCACCCTGTGTGAGAGTTTGGGGCTCTGGATGATTTCCCCCTGTAAACCTGGCACCTGGGGCTAATTCTGGTCCTGTCCCCAGCCCCCTGGACTCAGAAACCCAGCAAAGCACAGATTCTGCTGCCCCATGCCCCCTGTGGGCCTTACCACCATTGGAGGTGGTGGCCTTAGATACCTCTCCCCACGGCTTCCTCACCCCAGTGCCCAGGAGCTCATCTCTCTGCTCCTGAGAGGCCTGGCCAACCTCTGGCAATGTCCCAGGAGGCTTCCAGAGGGCGGATCCCCCACATCCCTCAGGAGGAAGCCTGTGGCCTGCGTTCAGCAGCGACTCACAGCCCGGAGTAGCCAGAAGAGGTGGGCTGGCGGGACACTTGTCTTCGTGCCCCATCCATCACTTTGACGCCTAAAACAGAGCACCAGCTCCCTCCACACTTCACGCCGGGGACCTTCCATCCCACTCTTTCCTCCAGAAGTCATCACACCTCTGGGTGCCCACCTGGAGTGCTGCCAGGTCCCGCGTGCCATGTGGGAGTTGTGGACTGCAAATAGGGAGCCTCAGGCAAGCCCCTCCTGCTCTCTGTGCCCACTGTCCCCAACCCTAGTGAAGGGGTCAGAGTTCACCTTCAACCTCTGAAGTCAGGGCAAAGGGGCACAGAGTGAAATGCAGCAGGTGCTGACCCCAGCCACCTTGGCCAGGGGCAGCTCCCAGGGCAGATGGCAGCTGGTGGCCTGCCCTTCCCAGGCTGGGGTCCTGATGCTCTGGAAGGTGGGGTCCCTCTGACATGGCATGGTGGCAGCAGAGGCGGCTCTGCCTCTGCACATGCCTTGCTCAGCTTCTCCTGGCTTGTCAAGGAGGCCAAGGGGGTGAGTTGGCAACACACGGGAACCAGGCCAAGCTCCAAGACTGAGCAATAGATAAGGAGGGGTAGGAAGGGAGTAGCTCCCCACCCCCTCTCCAGGGCAGGAAATATGGAGCAGAGAGACAGAAATAAACCATGGAAAGCAAACAGATGTAACCAAAGCAACTGAACTTGTGTGTGCCTGGAAGGCGTGTACACCGTGTGTGTGTGTGTGTCAGGGTGGGCATCTGTCCTAACACCCATAAGACAAGGAGAGGGGTGATGGGGTGATGTGGAGATTAAGGGATCCTCCCCAGACATTCTGTGATTCTAGTTGTTGTTGTTGTTGTTGTTTTGAGATGGAATCTTGCTCTATCACCCAGGCTGGGGTGCAGTAGCCTGATCTTGGCTCACTACAACCTCTGCCTCCCAGGGTTCAAACAATTCTCCTGCCTCAGCCTCCTGAGTAGCTGGGATTACAAGCACCCACCATCATGACAGGCTAACTTTTGTATTTTTAGTAGAGATGGAGTTTCGCCACATTGACCAGGCTGGTCTCAAACTCCTGGCCTCAAGTGATCCGCCTGCCCTGGCCTCCCAAAGTGCTGGGATTATAGGCGTGAGCCACCAAGCCCTGTCATCTGTGATTCCTTGACACACTGATACAGTAACACTGACAGTCACAGCTAAGGCTAGCTGTGCCTGGGCTGTGCCAAGTTCTAGAAACTTCTCCTGCATCTGTTCCTTGAATCCTTACCCACACAGACAGGGTAGGAGATTTGCTGCAGAGCCAGGCTCCCTCTGAGCCCTTGGTCTTGCCTCTACACCATGCAGCCCTTGCCCTCTGATGGGGAGTGGCACCCCAAATTCAGAGCCCATGCAATGCAGCCCTAGGACGTGTACCTCTTGGCTGCATCCTTGGTTACGGGGCCCTGAGGCTGCCTCCGCTGGCCATGGGGGCAGGAGGGAGGAAACTGGGTCACACTCCCCAAGTCAGCCTTCACCCTCTTCCTCCTGGTCCTCGCACCCCAGCATTAACAGCATCCAGTTCTCCCCCTCCCCCACTGTCAGCAATGCTCTATCTGAAGAGGGGGTTTCAGAGCCAAGCACACCTGAGTCCTCATCGTGGCTCCACCCTTCGCTGTGTGAGCCTGGGTGGGTCATCAGCCTCTCCGCACCTGTTTGTGTGGAGAAGGGGATGCCACCTGCTGCTCTGGACGGTCGAAAGGGTGGAAGAACGTGCCGCGAGTGAAGCATCGGCTTCATGCAGGACCTGAATAAAGGCCAGCCCTCAGCTCCCTTCCTGTTCAGAGGCTGTTCTGCCCCTGTTGCATCTGAGCCACCAGCCAGGCTGGGGGCAGAAAGAAGACCAAGGGCACCAAGAGAAGGCAGGCGATTCGCCCAGGCCTCGCCCCAGGTGTCAGCAGCCAGCTCCAGGGAGCTCGGTCTGGGGACTTACCTTGTCCCTCTCCGCCATCCTCTTGGTGCTGCTGGGAACCACTCTGGGTTGAAAAGGACTTGCCATGGTGTGGGAGACCAGACCCAGCTCCAGGCAGAGGAATGGCCCTGCCGAGGTGATCTGTGACAGGAGGAAGGGGTGCAGCCTGGAGCAGGAGCCTGGCGGGAGCCCTGACTTGGGCACTCCAGCCTGGGTCTGAGCCAGCTGTGCCTCCAGTATGTTCCAGGGGCTCAGCCCAGCCTTGCTGCAGGAACAGCAAAGGGCAGGGGATGGTGGGGAAGGGCCCCCACGGGCCCACCAGCTCCAGCCTGTCACTGGAATCAGGTTTGGATTTACTGCCCACCATCCCAGAGTCAGGCATAGGGTTGTGGAGATGACTGACTATTCCCTGGGAGATCCTGACATAGCCCCATCATTCAGTCAAATACTCCCCGAGTGTCCTCTATGCACCAAGCACTGTCCTAGGCCCTGCAGATGCAGCAGGAAATAAAAGCTATGAGCAGGACGCTGCTGAGGGAGATGATGAACAGGACATGTGCATGGACGTGCGAGCTGACCACAGCTGCATGAGGCCGGTGGAAAGGACAGGGCAGGCAGGGGCAGAGGGCCCCGGAAGGCACTGCTCTCACAGATCGGGGCTCTGGGGCATTTTTGAGACCTGAGTGGAGGGGGAAGAGGAGCCACACAAACATCTGGGCTAACGGGACAAAGCGTGAAGCAGGGAGCGAGCGTGTGGAGCGGGCCTGAGAGGGAGTGGGGAGGAGGGAGGCTGGAGAGGGTCTGGGAGGAGAAAGAGTTTCAGGGGCAGCCACCTGCACCATGTTTGTAAGTGACTGCTCTGGGTGCTGGAGAATGGACTGCAGTGGGGAAGGAAGGGGAGATCCGGGAGCTGGGTCTGGGTGCAAAGGTGATGGGAAGTGGCCAGCTCTGGACTATATTCTGCAGCCTAGAGAGCAGAGTAAGTCTCTTTTCTGGCTCCTCCCAGTCCCCCAAGGGGACCCCATGCTAACAGCCAAACACAGACTAGGTACCCAGCTGAGGTTTGCTAAGTGACCAGAGGATGCCCACTGCAATCAGGTGTGAGAATCTGGCCATGGGAAGGTTGGAGCTGGTGGTGGACCAACCCAGCCACCCCACACAAGCAGCATGCCAGCCACAGTCTGTCCCCCGTCTACACTCCACACCGCCACCTCACAGCTTATGTCCCTGGAACCCCTCAGTTCTGACTCTCTCCTCTCCATGAGGACAGAGCCTGTTTGATGCACGTGTGCCCTCGGCCTCTGGTAAATCCCTGGCACCGAGGAGACACTTGCTACATCCTGGAACGAACAAATGAAGTCACATGACCCAGAGTCATCTTTGGAGTCCCACGGACCCCTCAGCTCCTGACTCCGTAGCAGGCGAGTTACCTCCTCTGGGGGCCACCTCCCTATCGGTAAGGCAGAAATTCCACCACCTAACATACAGAGGTGATGCAAGAGTGAAATGCCGAGAACCCAGCACAGCCCCTGGTGTCCCAACAAACACCCCTGGGGAGGGGAGGTGCAGGCAAGGGCCTCCCTTTTCACCTCTAACATCAACACAGTTGGACAGCCAGGCACCAGGGTGGCTGCTGACTGAGGCACGCCAGAGGCTCCAGCCATTCTACAAGGAAGGTGTTGACGCTGCCTCCCCAATTTGATCGCTGAACTCGGACTTTATGGTATTAAAATTGCAGCCATCATTAGGCGTAGCCAGTCCAGAATCAACTGCATTCCCCAACTAGGGCTGCCTGTTGAGAAAGACAGGGACCCAAGAAGCAATGGGCCCAGGTAATGGTGCAAGACATGGGAGGGCTAAGTGGCTTTTTGCTCAGTGCCCTTCAATGCTCCTGTCATGAGACCCGGGCCTGGAGAGGTGCGGCTCTCTCCCCAGGCCAGTCTCCCCTCCAGCTGGGGCAGGCTGAAAGCACCCCCTGGAACCTGTCACAGACCTCATGGCTGCTGTGTCAGCAGCTTGTCTGGAGCTTGGCAGAGACACTGGAAGCACCCTGGTGCAGACACCAGGAAAAGCTCTAACAGTGAAAACAAGATGTGTTTGGGCTGGAGCCAACATCCTCTGAGGCCTTTGCAAGAAATAAAACAAATGCAGACAAAAATAAGTAAACATCTTGTAATGAGCTTTGGTGACTCCACCTCTTCGGGCCAGAGCAGCAGGCCTTGGGCGGGCTTCTGAAGGCACCAGGTCCACACTCACTGCCCCGAGGTGTGATGACAGACGTGCTGAGCCTTCCTGTGCCACATGCAGCAGCGAGCCTGGCCTCTGCCACGCAGGCCGCATGCCACCTGCTCACGAAGCTGCTCCCCACGCTCCCTCTTTGCTTCGCTGTCCCGGATGAGGCTGCTCCACTTTATTCCTCACAAGGAGGTTATGTAACAACGATCACAGACTCCTAACACTTCAATCGGTCTCTCCGAGACCACCAGAAAGTGGGCGACCACAGACATGCAGCGGGAGCGAACCTGTGGCATTCCCAGTGTGAGGTGGAAGGTGCCAAGACCAGGGTCTCCATTGCCCTCACTGAACTCACCTGGACCTCGCCTGAGGTATGGGTGCCTTCCTTTGGACTAAAACAAGTTCACCAACAGTAAGAGAAGCTACTAGTTACTACATGGCAGGCAGATTGGCTCATGGAAACCTCAGCACCCTTCTGCCACAAAGACACCGAGATCCCATTTTACAGGTGAGGAGACTGGAGACACAGCAGGCGGTGGAACTGGGATCAGAACAAAGGATTGACTGCCCGGCCGCACTTCAATCATGCTGCTCCCCTCCCTGGAGCCACGCCAGTCTCTCAGAAGCCCAGTGTCCCCAACACAAACACTGAAGTGTGCTCATGCAAGCCAGCACATGCATGGTCTGCCAGGGTTTCCAGCTGGGCCCTTGCCACAAACGCCCTGTCTCTCCAGCTTAGTCCCTGTCTCTCCAGCATGAGTCCATGACACTCATGCTTCCTTGTGGCTGCCCAGTCAGGGGCTCTGGGGAGGGACATGAAGTCCTGGCTGTGGAAGTCTACAGGAGCCTAGAGGCCGCTGTCTACCACCCCCACCCCCTGCCCGCCAGACCCAGATGATTTGCCTTGAGGAATGAGCCACAGAAACTGACTGGCCACCCAGACAGGGGAGGCCGGTATCAGTTGGCTGAGTGGCCCGCAAAGAACAAGAGACGGGCATTAGCAAGCTCTCCCTCCCACGAGACAATATCTGGGTGAACCTTTTCCCAAAGTCTGGGGAGAGGCTCTGGGGAATCCTGCTGCCCATGAATATAGGGGAGCAGGTCTCAGAGGCCTCCAGGAGCAGCAGCCACAGCAGTCAGGACACAGCTTCAGAGGCACAAACCTGACAACTCCACAGCCCCTGGCTGGGAGCCCTTGGACAGGCAGCTCTAGCTCATGGACCCTTTCTCTTGAAGAGATTAGAATTAAGACACACTGGGTGCCTGGCAATGTAAATAGCAGCCATGCTCTTTATTCTGATCCTAAGTCTGCCCCAGGCCTCTCTTAATATGACAGTCCTGAAGAGAAGTCACCAAGGGATTCCTGATTCATGGCTAGCATGAGAATGTCAAATTCTCCCAAGGCCTTTGTGGTCCAACAAGACTGTGCCCCACTCCATGGAGCCTCCCTTCAGCCCAGGGCTAAAAACCACTGGGCTCCACGTGTCTTTGGGTTCCAGCTCTTAAAGCCAAAAATGAAGAGCAAGGCATGGGCTTTGTTTTGGGAAAAACCATAACCATCAAATGTGGTGCCCCAACTCGCTGGCCAAGAATAGACAGGTTCCATTTAGCGCTGACAGCAGGCCTGGAGACAGCGACTCTGACATGAGTCTTCCCGTGCTGATGCCGGAAATGGCTGTGTATTCAAGGGAAACCATGTGCCCAGTGCCACCGAGGATGAGCTGAAGCAGTAGGCAACACCTTCTTTTTCAATGTGTATTACGTCGTTTGTTTATTCCTCAAGATGTGCACACTCAAGTATGAAGTTGGCCAGGACAACTCATGGCTCCTAGGTATGTACAGGCTGGCTGATGGCTTGGGTTACAGACAACTTCATAGCTAGTGCACCACACACACGAGATAAAACAGGAAGCCTAAAAACCCCAAGCCACGCCAAGAAAAGTGAGAGAGGTGAGGATGGGGTCACAATGCAGCATCCCACGGGGGGAACTCAACGCACGAGGAGGAAGAACAGAGGGTGGAAGGCAGGCCAGCTTCCATCTTCGCCACTGCAGCTTCTGTGTGGTGGTCAGGGGACTGAGTTCAACAGGTCCTTCAGGAAGCTCTCGGGATCGGTGATTTCTGATAAAAGACCTGCAAAGCACAGCAGGCAGAGGCACGTCAGGAGCGGGCGTGCAGCCCCCATTCCCCCTGAGTCACAGCTGCTGCATCTAGCAGAGCACACGCCACTGTGCCCCGACAAGCTCTGGCCCGGCTGCTCACTGGATACCAGCATGACCGGGGAGACAGTCATCAAGCAAAACCCTGTTCCGTAGGAGGAGTCCTGTTCCAGAAGCAGGCACTGCTGCTGGGGGTGAAGTGGCAGAGGCCACACCTGGCTCGGGGACACCCAGGGATGTACAAATGCACCGACCCCCAGTGAGAAAGGGAAGGCGGGTTCTGAAGGGAGAGCGCCCACAATTTTAACCATCTTCTCAAAGGGAGCTGGGACCAAAGAAAGCCCTGCCCTTGTGGGCTGGGAGGAGTACAGCAGGGTAGCAGGACCCCAGCTTCTTCTGAGCTCCGATCTGATGGTGGGTCCTGGGCTCCTGAGCAGGTTGTCAAAGCTCAGGAGCTCCAATCACTCAACCATCAAACAGAGACAGGGAGAAGGCCTGCGGCCCCACTGCAGGGATTAAATGAGGCCCTGCGTGTGCAAGTGCCTCACACACAGAAGATGCTCGAGCTGCACCAAGGCCTTGGTAGCTCCACGCCTCCGTCACCAATCAGAGGACAGGAGACACTGAAGCCTCTCGTAAAATAGCCAAGGAGCTGCTAACCCCAAAGGCCTGGCAGCCTCTGAACTGAAGTCAGCGCTCAGGTGTCTAGGCTCAAGGAAGGAGAGCGGCTCAGATCATCCCCAGTTGGCTTTGGAAGGTGTTTTTGTTCTCACGTTTGAATAGGGTGTGTCTGCTGTTCTCAAATTTTCTAACAGCTTAAACAAAGTAATAAAGTGGTGCTGTCAAAACCTGAACAAGGAGTGGAAGGCCCAGAGGCTTGCTGCCTGGCAAGGGCTCTGGCTCTCCCCAGCTGCAGGCCAGGGGTGCTGCCACCAGCTCAGGGCTGGCATGGAGCTTGAGCCCAGGGGACCCTCCTTCCCCTGCCCACCTTCTCCTCCTCTCACTGGCTCCAACTTCTACACTCACGGACACAGGCTCATGCAGCAGGCACAGGGCCCAGCACTGAGAACTTTGGCAGCCCACCTGTTCCCAGTGCTGACTTTCTGGGAAGAACACAAGGCATGTGCTAAGGTATCGTGCTGGTTACATGTCTAGACTTAAACCGTGCCATGGAGCTGTAAAGAGGTGGAGGTGGTAGGGTTAACACACACACGAAGGTGAGCAGTGTTAGCACAGGCTGCCCAGATGGAGAGGCAGGCACCAAGCCGACAAAAGCCATCCCAGCACAGAGCTTCCACTGAGGCCACTGCAAGGGGTGGCCAATGCAGAGGTGCAGGGTTTTTGGGAGAATTGGTCAGCTGGCTCTGAGCTAGGAAGAAAGATGATTTCACATTGAGCTACACTCTGGCCCTTTAGTGGGTCTCATTCCCAGAGGATAACGAGACAGAGAAAACGTTAGCAGAGGCATTCTCCTAAGAGTAGGATCTGGGGGAAGTTTGTCTTCCTGCTTCTTTATACTTTACAAAATTCCCACAATGAACACCAGAAACAAGTTCACAAAAAAGCTGGTGAAAAAAAAAAAAAAAGCTGGAAGGTTTGGTTACCTGTGCTTTGGCTCTGGGGAGCTGACCTTTGCAGGGATGGCACTCTGACAGGGGCCGTAATGCCGCAGTGCCCACACCCCGAGAAGGCACTGTGTTTTTTAACCCTACGTGGATTTCCTAGGCATGGGCCAGGTCACCTCCCCTGCTGACAGGGGCCATAATACTGCGGCGCCCACACCCCAAGAGGGCACTGTCTTTTTAACCCTACGTGGATTTCCCAGGCATGGGCCAGGTCACCTCTCCTGCTGTCACTTGGTGCTTAGTTATCAAACCAATTCTAATGTGTGTGTTTGCATTAGAATGACAAATTTGTTATACAAAGATTTCAGTTTTACTAGCGGTGGGATAAGGAACTGTCTGGCCACGCCTCCCACACCCTCGGTTCAGAGCGGCCCTGCTCGGTTGCCCTTGTCTCCTTGGGGGCAGCTGTAACGTCAGAAGCAGGAGGAAGACGGAGTATTCCCATTTGCATGTGGATTCTCTGAACTGCCATTAAAAAACAGACTCAAAAAGGGTCCCTTTCTAGCTATGCTCCCTTGGCCACGTATCTGATGCTCAAAGCCTCATTTACCTCATCTATAAAATGGGGATAACCAAACTCCTGCCTCATATAGGGTTGCCCCAAGGGCTGAGATCACGTCCAGTGAACAGCACCATCCTGGGAAAGAGGGAGTGCTCAGTACACGTTAGGGCTGCTGTTCTTGTTACCGGTGACTTGCTATGTACAGATCTTTCCCAGGGCTTTTGGTGGCAGCTGACAGGCTGGCTCATACTGAGGAAGACACGGGGGGGTTGCCACAGAGGATCTTTGAAAGATAAAACCTTGATACTGACCAGCCACGTCGAGGAACTCTGAGAAGGTTTCCACCGGCATGAATTCCTCCTGGAAGGTTTTCAGGGCTTTGTCGGCAGCTTCGTAGATAGGCATGTCGTTGTGGCGGATGTACTCAGCGAGAGAACAGGACCAGCCTCCCTCCGTGTTACTGGTAGGCACCTTCTATGAGAATCAACAGGAGACAGGGAGGTAGGTTACCTACTGCTGCCTCATCTTCCGCCTCAAGCCAGGCAGGCCATTTCAGCCCCTCGAAAGACAGTGCTCCCAGCCTATGTCAAAGCATACTAACATACACCCTGGAGCATGTGTTTTGTCTCCAGGAACAACAGAATTTTACTTCATTCCTCCTAGGGCTCCCTTATTAGGCACTGTGTCACCTGAACCTACAGGCTCCAACAAGTGGCTGCATTCCCTCCTGTACACTACCCATCTGCATCCCCCAGAACAAAGGGACTTGTCGATGTGCTTCCAAGAGCTGTTTCATTCCGATGATGAAAGGAACCAACTCAAAAACTCAGATTCTCTCAGAGGAGGGTCCTGTTATATAAGCTGGCTGTGGTAAGTCAGACTCACTCAGGGCAACAGAGCTTATCCCAATGGCGTGGCAAGAGCAGCAAAGAGAGACCCACGAGGTAGGTCCTCCTGCACAGGTGAGCCTGGAGCAGACTCAGGAGCAAGTGATGGGAATGATCTCAGCTACAAATGTGGGCTGAGCACAGTGGCTCACACCTGTAATAGCAACACTTTGGGAGGCCAAGGTGGGTGGGTCACTTGAAGTCAGGAGTTCGAGACCAGCCTGGCCAACATGGTGAAACCCCGTCTCTACTAAAAATACAAAATTAGCCGGGTGTGGTGGTGCACACCTGTAATCCCAGCTACTTGAGGCTGAGGCAGGAGAATCACTTGAACCTGGGAGGTGGAGGTTGCAGTAAGCCAAGATCACGCCACTGCACTCCAGCCTGGGCAACAAAAGCGAAACTCTGTCTCAAAAACAGTAACAACAAAACAAATGTACTTCACAATGTACCTCACAGGTGCAAGGCACAAGGCTGCCAGTGTCAATCCCTCCCACGGTTGGGGCTATTTGTTTCTAGGAACAAAGTGCCCCTAGGCCAGCAGAGGAGCAGCCATGTGGGCGCTGAGGCAGGATCAGGGACAGGAGTGCAGACATTTTACACCCTTGCTGAAAGCCACTGGGCCTCTGACAGCCTCCTTACCTTAAACATGTTGTAAATGAGATCGACGAGGGCCCAAAACAGAAGGGAAGAACGGTAGGCGGAATAGTCCTTCACTGCCTTATCTGTCAGCCTGGAAAAGAAAATCCAATTCCATCACATCAAGTCCCTAGGAGGATACTCACAAGGACAGAGCAAGGCATTCTTGGAGCAAGGGAAGAGTCACAGTGGTCTGTGCGTCTCGTAGTTCCAGCAACTTGCCTTCTGCTTGGAAAACAGCAGCTGTGGGCAAGAACCTCTGGAACCCTGCAACCCAGAAGTTTATTGATTATAAAAAAGCTCCATGAAATTCATCTGAGTCTCTCAGTGCTCATCTTCCAGATCAGGGTAAAACGGAACTGGGGGAGACATAACCAGGGCAGATGTGACAGACAGGAGGCTACTGACTCAAAGAAAGGTGAAGGAGTCCTATGTGTCCCTTGTGTTTGGGCCCCGCAAGCTCTTGGAATCTGATGGAACCTGATAAATGAGGTAGGAAACAAGGTTCTAATTCAGTCTTTACATTCCCACCAGGAGACATTTCTTAAAAGCCAGCAGACCTAAATCAGTCAAACACAGTAACTTGTCAAACATGTGCTGTGTTACACAGTGGCAAGCTGCTAGGAACTTGGTGTGAAGCAATGGTAATGTGTAAGACGGAGCATGCAGCCACCCTGACATCACCCAAATCCTGGGATAATCCAAGCTGCTCACCACACCCCATTATTTCTAACCAGTATCGTTGCTACTTAATCCAGTGATTCAGTTCAGGATTAAAGATCAACCAGTTCCTTGGAATATGGGGTAGGGGGGTGAGGAGCTGCCTCTAACAGTGTCCACTGCCTTCTCAGTAGGCACTCTTGCTTTGAGGGATGATTACACCAGGTAGAGCCAGTATGAAATACAGAAAGACCAGGCTCCCCTTGGCACAGGCAGTGGAATATCAGTGTTGGGATTCAGTTTCTACCACCCAAGCTCTATGGAGGTTTTGTCTGCCAACAGCCATCACATCTGTAATAAGCAAGTAGAGCTTGGGTGAATCCTTGTCATGGAGTATTTTGCATCTCAGAACACACTGGGACTCATCCATCACTAAAGGGACATGTATTAAAATGTTTAGTATTAAAATGCATGAGCATATATAAGAATCATAAAAATAAGACAACACAGATGGCATTTATTATAGAAGTGAAAACTATGGGCCTCAAGTGAAGCGACTGCCTAGCATGAGACAGGCCATCCACACCTGCATTCAATAAATGTTTAACTCACAAAAAACAAAAAACAAATAATAAGTGAGGACAATTCTCTCTCCACTAAAATATGCTTCCTGTGGCCTCCCTCTACCCCAGTACCTTCCCGAGCCTCCACTTTCTCTCCTGCATTCGTGTGACAATACTGCAGCCTACAGTCCTAGGAGGTGGACCCGTGGATGAGGACAAGAACCCATTTCTCTGCACCTCTGCACCCTGGCAGGTAAGAGAACAGATCAAGTTCTGATAGAAGCCTGAGAATGTCCTCAGGTCTCTGTACTTGCAAGTTCCCGGCAGAGGAACTTTTTTCTGAATGTCAAACGTGCAGAGGAGGCCAGTTTCTGCTGAGCTCCATTTCTGTGTCTCTGCTACTGCCCTTCGCCCCATGACTTACAGGACTTAGGACAGAGACTGCCACCACTGAGGCTGCCCCAGCACTGGGATGATACCTCTAAACGCCCTTCCTGCTGTGGGCTCTCCTCCATGGGCCTCCTCCCAGTATCGGGAAACCCTCAGTGCCTTTCCTAGTCTGCTTGATGAGTGCCAGGCTCACAGTCCCGGACCATGGCCATGTTTGGCCCTGTGCTGTGGCTGTTTTGCTTTGGTAAGCAGCAATCTTGAATGACCCTGCCCAATTTAATTATTTAAGGCTAATTAGTAAAGGTGACTAAACTGCTACAGAGAAAACAGCAACTCATGAATATAGCTCACACTGGATTTCCTAATTAAGCTGTGACCAAATCAGCTTTTCCTTAACTGCCTGGGACAGTAATGAATGCTAGTCTCCTAACTGAGAGCAAAACAGCTCCTGTGGGTTCAGATTTCACACCTGCCAGGGAGAGACTGTGCCCAATAAATGGCGACTCTATTTGCTGTGGATGCAGCAAATGGATGCAGGCTGAGCCTGACTTATCAACTTAGTATTCTCAAGATCTAACTTCTGATTTCCGTCAACTAGTTAACTATTAATTCAGGGTCTTGGGAAATACTGGAAAGTGGTATGTCAGGAATGGGGGCAGGGGTTACCTAGGAATCACAAGACTTGCCCCCTCCCACTCTCCACAAACGATCTGGTACAGGCCAGATGCAACAGTACAGCTCCAACCCCGGCTCTCTGGGGGCAGCAAGTGTCCACAGAGCAGCAATGCCTGATAAATCAGAGCGATGGACGTAAAGACACCAGGTGTGCCAGTGAAGGCACATGCTATTTCCATTTGGCTTGTCTTTATCAGGGCCCTAAAAGTTTCCCTCTGCTCCCTGGCTGGCCTACAAATGTAGACATGATCCCTTGAATCCTGAACTAAAGCAGGATTCCAGATTTTCCAGAAATGAAGCAGAGGAACATTTCACTCGAGGGACAGAAGCAAACTGCCAAACCCAGAGTCTGCTCTGTAGCTCCCCAGGACGGGCAGAGACTGTTTGAGGCCACTGGCAGCCCAAGTGGTGCCCTTGGAGTCCCCTCTGCGCAATCCACATGGGTCCTCAAAGAGCTGCTGTGGTGGTTGTTTACAGCCGTTTTTCTCAAGACACTTCCTGTCTGACCCAAATCACAGCCCAGGGTCATAAAACAAAGACCACTTCCTTCCTGACACACTTTCTTGGGGAAGTGTCCACATGTATAAGACAGTAGTCTAGAAGAAGAAAGGTTCATGGAATGTGGGACGCATGGGATAGGAACGTAATCAAGAAAAGAGAATGACAACGAGCTTTAATTATTAGAAAAATACCCCATGTGGCCACACTGAAACTTTCCTGGTCTATGCCAAGGCCAGCAAGATTTGGAAAACCTGACTATTGTTCTTAGCCCCTACCAGCTCTGATCGTCTCATGGGTTTTATCACCCTGTGTTGGGCTGCCCTCCTCTCTAACATTTTCTACAGCAGGTAAGCCTGGCTCTACCTTGCTACTAGCTGAACACAACACCCGCAAGTGACCAGACAACTGCCGGCCATCAGCTTAGACTCTCGATGTGACTGACTGAGAAGGGAGAAGGCTGGTGTTAACTGCCGCAGTCACAAAGCATACCCTCACCTAGCACATGAGTACGGCTACGAAGCTTTTCAACACCGATTCTGGGAAATAATCAGCAACAGCTTCCCGAAGCAGGTACTGACCTGGTGGCTCCACCTGGAGCCACTGCCCGGGCCTGCGAGGTCACCAGCAGCCTCCGCAAGATTTCCACACGTGTGGCTCTCCACTGCTCAGGGGGCAGGATGTGAAGGGCCAGGACTGTGAAATAGTGGGGCCCATCCACTTCAAAGGCACTCTCCACCCACTTCTCCTTGGGCTGCTCCAGAAAGCCTTGGAGGTTCTTCTCTTCTCGGGAAGTTGCTCGGGTTCTAGAAGAAAAGGGGCATGATAAAATAAAAGAACTGGGTGGAAGCAGGGCCCAGCAGCAAGAGTGGGAAGAATCTGCTCAATTTGTCATTGTCTTGTGACATTTGCTGAACGCCTGGATTACTGAACAATCCCCACCCCATCCTTGACTACTCCTCCCACTCTGACAATCCATGCCCTTCTTCCCCCTTCCAAGCCCTTGTTTGTGGCATCTTCCCTTCTTCTCTGGCTCCTGCTTCCAGTCTGACACAATTCCAGGCAACTACTGGTTCCTGAGCACCATATATCACGGACATTCGCAAAACCCAAACATGGAACTGTGCTAATAACTCCAGAGGCCCAGGAGAGTGAAGTGACTTGCCCAAAGTCACCAAGCTAGTAAGTGATGAGGCCGAAACATGAATCAAGATTCCCTGGCGGGTCCACAGCCTGTTGTTATGTTGACATGGTTTGTACTAAATTTGCATGTGGTTCCTTTCCTAGGCTCCCTCTTCCGGTTTGTCTTCTTATGCTCTAGGTCCTCCCACCTTTGCTAAAACAGTTTCTTCCAGATGAGCACTGCTTCTTGTCCTCATGCGTCCTAAGTTGCAATGATGATCACGATGATCACAGCAAACTCACTGACAGGCACTGCTCTATGTACTTTACAGGGATTATTTCACTTGGTCTTCACAAGAACTCTATGGGACAGGTAGCACCACTATCCCAATTTTAAAGAAAAGGGAAACTGCAGTACACAGGAGGTAAGGATTTTGCCAAAGTCTCACAATGTGGAAAGAGCTGGGCTCTGAAGACAGGAAGCCTGTCCATCTTGACCCCACCTCCTTCTCCACGCTTTGACAAGAGGTCACAGAATCAGCACTGAGAGGTGACTTAAGTCCTTCGTGATGACATACTTCTGGGTGCCCTCTCTCCTTAGAACCTGGACAGTGCTCTCATGCTGTGAATGCTTGATGCCCTATCGTAACTCCATGGGGCAATGGTGGGGAGAGGAGAGGACAAACACTACATTAGAACCCAAGTTACCAGGCTATAAGTGGCCCTGGCAGAGGCTGGACTATGGGACAGCAGGAGGAGAGGGTGCAAGGACACCCTGCCTGCTTCTACTGCCTGCAGATGGGCATGGATAGATACACTCAACTTGATCTTCCAGCCCTGGGAGGAATCTGAGGCTTTTGGCCACCGCAGGACCTCCTCAGGCTCTGGTCTGGCTTATGGCGGCCATGCTGTGACATGTTTGCCTCCATATACAACATTCCACCAAAGGCACTCAACCCCTCTGTGACCATGCTCCCACCAATGTCAACTGGCTAGCTGTCAACTGGAAAACAGTCTGTGGCCGAGAAGCAGGGCCTCTCTGTGAAGCTTCTGGGTCAGCCTCTGGCTGACCAAAGTAACTGCGAGAGAGCCAATTCCCTCTCCAATTAAGGGACTTGGGCATTAATTACCAATGTCTGGCTTTTCGGAAACATACTGACAACTAAAGTCACCAAGGGTTCTGTCCAGGGCCCCAGGAACACTGATTAAAGGAACAAAGTTTGGACAGTGGGAAGGTCTCTGCCACCAGTCTAAGTAGTTCAGCAGATGATGTAATGCACTCTGATGTCAACCTGCCCCTGCGTGTTTTAACAATGAAGCCTATGGTCTCGAGGTCAGCCTTTTATCTCACAAGGAAATAAGAGGGAAGGAAAAAATAACATTGTTGAAGAGAAAAAACCAGAAAAGACAAGAGATGGATTGTCCTGTTGCCTAAACTGTGCTGCAGCCACCCGGGGTGAGCCGTACACAAACTTTCCCCAGGAAACTGTAAGCCTCTTGCTAGAAGATGGGGCCTATGAGTATGAAACAGTGAACCAAATGGAAGAACTAAAGGATAGTCAATCTCCAATTTTTTTTTCTCTTTGAGACCTGGTCCTGCTATTGCCTTGGCTGGAGTGCAGTGGTGCAATCACCACCCACTGCAGCCACAATCTCCTGGGCTCAAGCCATCTCTCACCTCAGCCTCCTGAGCCGCTGGGACTACAGGTGTGTGCCACCCCACCTGGCTAATTAAAAACAATTAAAAAAAAAAATAAGACAAGAGTCTTACTATGATGCCTAGGCTGGGCTCAAGCAACCCTCCTACCTTGGCCTCCCAAAGTGCTGGGAGGATACAGGTGACCCACAGTGCCAGGCCTAAGTGCTTCTTTAAAATTACACTTTCAGGTACCAACCTGACTGTCCCATAATGTGCATATGGATAAAACTACCAATCTCTTTTTTTTTTCTGGCTGCCTTCCTTGTCGGTTGACTTTCTCAGATAATCTGGAACATTCCCTTTCCCTTCACACTTGCCAGAAGCATTACTCACTGCAGAGAAAACAGGGATAACAAATCCAGTTTTCCATTTATGAACTGGGTCCTTAGTTCTGCTGCATCCCCTTGATGGGAAACCTTCACCTGTAACAACCCATATGCCCTTGACTAATGATGTGGGCATAGCTCCAACCTGTGGCCTCCCCGATTCAAGAGAACAGTCTAGAAAGTAAGTAGCAGCTGCATCGAAGTCGAGGCTTTAGTGGCCTGGCTTTTCCCATTTCCTGCTCCCCTGTGAGCTGAAGGTCAGTCCAGGGATGCAGCCTTGGGCTGCCCATGGTAAGAGACAGGGCAGTTTGGGGGAAGGAAGTTCCCCTTACTGCTTTTTCTACATGGCCCTAAAACAATGCAGATGAGCATCCCCACCTCGGCAAAAAAGGTGCCTTAGGCCAGACACTTGCTCTGGAATTAGCACGAGAGGCTATGAAAAAGCTGGGGGATCTTGGTCAGAGGGACGCAGGGTGGGCCCGCAAGATGCCACCCCTGGGACACAGGGTACTGACGTGTTCAGGACGTAAAGCACAGTGTGAATGATGTAGGGGATCAGGTGGATGTTGCTCTCCCGGCCGCCGCCGCCGGTGTCTGCGCTGAACGACTGCTCCATGGCGAACCGCAGGAAGAGCAGTTTGATGTCATGGATGTTGAGCTGGTACGTGGGCTCCCGCTGGCCTGTACATTCCTGGAGGTAAGTGTTGTGTCTAGAGGGGAAGCAAAACAAACAATGACTTGGAAGTGAGTTCCTGGTGAAAACCCTGTTTGGGACACAGAACCTCCTTCCAGTACTCCCGGGCCTGATGGCTGCAAAGGTTTGCAAACGGAGATAAGAATAAAAGGGAGAGTTGAGGCCAAGGCTGGGGCCAGCAGGATGACAAGATCATAGGACATTTTCATTTCTGCACTGACCAAGTGTGACATTCTCCAAGTTTTGATGACAGCCCACCACTTTTGGGGGCCCATTTCTTAATGGACCAATGTCATAGGACATACTGTGGCTGCATCTGAAGCACCTTTTGGAGGAAGAAATGTAGAACTCATCCATTCTGACTGGCAAAGTGATCTGTACATAAGAATGAGCTCTTCAATCTCCAAATAGAAGAGTTTTTTTTTTCTTATGTCAATATACATTCCCGTCTATCTGGGCTGTGCCTCTTATTAACTGGACAACCTTGAGCAAGTTGCTCAAACTCTCTGCATCTCATCTGCACAATGTGTGTAAGAATACATGCCTGGCCAGGCCTGGTGGCTCACACCTGTAATCCCAGCACTGGGAGGCCGAGGCAGGCGGATCACCTGAGGTCAGGAGTTTGAGACCAGCCTGGCCAACATGGCAAAACCCCATCACTACTAAAAATACAAAACTTAGCTAGACGTGGTAGAAGGCACCTGTAAATCCCAGCTACTCAGGGGGCTGAGGCAGGACAATGGCTTTAACCTGGGAAGTGGAGGCTGCAGTGAGCCAAGATCATGCCATTGCACTCCAAACTGGGTGACAAGAGCAAAACTCTGTCTCAAAAAAAAAAAAGAATAGATGCTATGCATTTCAATATGCTGCCCTTTTATCACTCCCAGCTGCCTGTTTTATGATAGACATCTTTTTATCCCTGAGCTTTAAAACAGGACTTGGGGTGGGGAACCATTCCACATGGCATCAGCAAGACATGAGGACCTCACAGAAGCTTTAGCTATTCTAATCTGGGTCCTAAA
The DNA here is from genome assembly GCA_963574635.1 of Cheracebus regulus. Classification (NCBI taxonomy): domain Eukaryota; kingdom Metazoa; phylum Chordata; class Mammalia; order Primates; family Pitheciidae; genus Cheracebus; species Cheracebus regulus. Next base: position 27,821 of record CAUYQU010076959.1, read on the forward strand.
GGACCAGGGAGGCCTTCCAAGGAGCCCACCATTCCCTCTGCCACTAAGCCACTTTCATTATTTAAACCTCAGAGCCACCACTATAGAAGTGAACTCTGAGAAATTCTGGCCTCAAGGACCAAGTCAGGGTCCCACATTTTACGTCATAAGATCAACAAAGGAGTAGTGAAGAACCAGAAATTTCACATGGTGCCCTGGAAGCTGAGGATGCTGGTTCCTCTCACCCTGTGGTGGGCCATGTCAGGCCATCCCCTGAATAAGTTTCCATCCCCTACTCTGTCTGCTCTGGACAGCTCCCCAGTCAACAAGCAGACAGACATGGATTCCCAAGGAAGGTAACAGGAAATGATGTCACCAGGGGATTGGGCTGATAGCAGGTCTTGTCCCACCCCTGCAAATCTCCTCCTTCCCACCATGGAAAATACTCAACACTCACCTTGCCAAGCAAGTGGCAAAAGCTGATTCAGGGACGTGAGGCCCCCAGACCGGAAGGAGCCCATTGCACTTGGTGTTGGCATTCTGAAGGGCAGCACTTTCCCACTCTTCCCGGCCTCGAGCCAACCTGGAAGGGGAGGAGAGAGCAGGGACAAGCGACTGCTGGAATTAATGTGGCAACCAGGTACCTGCGCGGGGGCAGGGGTGGAGGTGGGGGCGTGCCAACGCTAAGAAGTCAGTCAGCCCAGGCTCCTGACCCGGCAAAGAGAATTCACCATTTGTAGCCTCGATCTGGTACGTGCTGGCTTTGCTAACTCAGGCAAGCAAGGCTGCTCTCCCCAGCCTTGGGCCCAGGCCAAAGTATATTTTCCTATCATTCAAATAACTGCTTGGGGACCTATATGGTGTCAGGCAGAACACCCTACCCGCCACAGACTAAGGAGCAGATTTAAAACCACGAGGTTGGCAGTCCCACCCGTTCCAGGCCCATAGGCAGGCCTACTGAAGGAGCCACCCTGCAACAGCCAGGGCCTACCTGACGGCAGCCAGGTGGCAGTCGTAGTGCACGATGTTGAAATGGGACACGGTGCTGTAGCCCTGCTGTTTCCGGGGCTTATTCTCCAACTCCTCCAAGGCTACCCGCTTTGTGAAGGTATAAATGCCCAGGACCTTCGTGGGCTGCAAAGACAACATGAAGAGAGAGGAGGGGAAACTCCAAGTCAGGTCCAGGTGAAGCAGAACAGAGGGGAACTGTCTCCCTTCTTGGGCAATGCCTTGGGGTTCAGGCTGCTCTCACTAGGGAAGCTCAGAAGAGCAGGTGAGGCCTGCCCCTCAGTCTGTGGGTGAAGCACTTGGCTGGGCGCAGCCCTAGTGAAATGAGGATTATGGGAGCAACCAGAAGAAGGGAACGCAGTACAGATGTAGAGGCAGACCCGTTAGCAAGCCCAGGCCATCTTTCTTTACTTTGTGCTTCATCTGTCTGAAAATGCATAAGTACCTCCTTGATATTCACTTGCTTTTCAAAACGTGCCAGGCAGCTCTGAAAAGCCTGCCTTATGCAGGATTAATGAGGCCTGTGGCCCAGGCACCTGCCCTTCCACAGCCTGAGTTCTGAGCAGTAAGTTTAAGCTGGAGAGAAGAGGCCACCTTGGAGCCTCCAGGGGATCCAGCTGGTCACTGGCTGCTCTGCTCCTTTCAGGTGGAATCTAGTTTGGATGAGCCAAGAAAGTTCCAATTTTCTCTCCAGTTACCCTAAATGGAAGCAGCATAGTGCATTTTCAAAAGCCCAGATCTGGAGTCTGAGAAGCCTCAGCTGGAATTCTGGCTCTGCCATGTGACCTTTGTTTGCTTAACCACAAGTTGGGACTTTTCACAGGTTTAAATAAAATTATTCAGTTTACACAAAGCTCTGAGCATGAGGCCTCACATACAGTAAGAATCTGATGAGCGGCATTTGTCATGATGATGGTAAGGATAATGAAGTCTAAAGTTCGGATGAGTTTGCCGTCCTGCCTTTAAACAGGACAGCTAGTCCTTTTGTCAATCTCCTAAGATGCAAGATTTGACCCTGCCTCGCTAAGAACAAAATGGCCTGGAGGAAGGGGATGCTACCTAGAACAAGGGGCCAGGCAGGGCCCTCAGGACCGACCGCAGGCCCAGCCTTTGTACCTGGAACTTGTATCCCTCCCTGCAGATGCAGCACGTGAGGCCGGGTTCCTCGATCAGCTCTTCCATCTGCTTCAGGAGTGCCGTCTTGGTTACGACCTGGCCCTTTTCATTTGTCTGCAGGGGAACCCCGGTGACATGTCAGGGGGATTTCCACACACCCTCTTCCACCCTAGCCTGGGGATGCTCAGGAACAGGGCTAACCTCCTACCTCCACTAAAAAGACAGCTGCATAAGAGGAAAGCCCTTCAGCTGGCTTCGAATGAGGATAAAGACCCAGGCCCTTCTGCTAGTCTCTCTTCCTACAGGAACCACTGAAGCAAAGGAAATCATCCACCTAGAGCCCTGGCAAGGTGCCACCTGCCATCAGAAAAGCCCCCTTTCTTTGTGCCAGCAATGTCAAGTCTCAGCTTCCAAGGGCTGTTGCACAATGATTCATTCACTGTTCCCATGTAAGTTTTTAAACTGCTGACACTCAAGTCTGTGGTTTGGAGAAGGAGCTTGTAGGACTGTGCTTCCTCCAAGGTGGGACAGTTAGAAGAGCAGAGCTCTTTGTGTCAACCACTTATTAGTTATGTGCCTTAGCCTATTTACTTCACCTCTCAGTTTCAGTTATTTCACCTAGAAAATGGGTATAAAATATATCAACCTCCTAGAACTACTTCAGGGCTTAAATAAGTCCTCAATAAACAATGGCTATGATCACCGGTTTACTGTTTTGGTGAATTTTGTAAGTCACTTACCCTGAGTCTCACCTGTATGATTGAACAACAGTGGTCCCCCCTCTGAGAGGGCCTACCATACCTAGTTCCTTCCTCCCCCTCTGTCCAGCCTTCTCCTTCTCCATGGCCGACCTCAGGGCTGCCCCGTGGCCACCTCCTCCTCAACAGCATGGGCAGAAACAGAGGGATACAGGGAAGTGGCTTTACCGTCATGCCCAGGGTGCCCAGAGCCTTCTGCCTCATCGCCATGGCCATGCGCTTCTTCTCCGCCCGGGTCTCCCTGCGGGCCGCGTCAATCTTCTTGTTTACATCAGGGTGTTCCCGCAGGGCTTCCAGCAGGTTCTCTGCCAGGGTCCCAATGCCCTCATCACTGGACACCTGCTCCAGCTTATGCAGGTTTGGGATGGAGTCAGTTCCAATCAGAACCTGCCAATAAGAGACCAGAGAGATGCATAACTCCAATTATGTAGACAAACCTTCCTGGGAGCTTAAAGGTTTAGAAACTCAACCAGTGTGCATCATCTCATGTCACTTTCTCAGCTGCAATGACGTCCTTTGATTCTACACTTTGAGAGACAAAGACAGATGGAAGAGGGTTTGACTCTGCAACTGCCTCTGACCAGTTGCTATGCTCTAAGCTCAGTATTTCCATCTATAAAATGGGGATAATGCCGGGGTTGCTGTGAGGATCAGAAATTATATAACATATGCAAAGCATCCATCACAGGGGACGTGGAAAGGGGCCAGGAGAAGATACTTATCCAGGTAAGACAAGCAGCAGCACCTGATGAGTCTTGAGTGGTGAACTCACCAGCCAGAACAGGCACTGGATGTTCTCATAAGGGCCTGCCCTAAGTTCTCCACCTGGGAGTCCCTGGGTCCACCAAACCTAGGAGCACAGTTTTCTCAGCCTAGGGATACTAGAGGTACAATGACTACAAGCAGGTATGGAGATTAAAAACTTAAACAAACAAAAAAGTTATATTAACAATGTTATATTGTTAATTTTTTACTGTGTCTGAAAAAGCTGGAAATCACTACATATGGCACCACGCGATAAACAGGGGTGGAGAACATCAGAAGGTTAAAGGCAGGGGTAGCTGGAAAAAGTTCTCCAGGTGAGCTCACTGAGAAATATCACCACATCCCTGAAATCCTCATCACCCTGTCACAAGTGACTTGATAGCAATTATTACATATGAGACAACAAGCTGAAAACAACAAAGCCAGCACATCACTCAGTAGCTCATAAATCTGTTCTCATAGCAAGTTCGCTTCCAATCTGTGTCTCAGCAAAATTATGTATTCTCTCATGTCTCATGCTCCTAAATGCTGAGCCCATATTTTAACTCTGAGCTTTTCCACAGGTACCCCAAACTCAACATTCTGGCTGTTTACTGTGTGTGCGTGCTTGCCACATGTGTGTTTTCAGTGCTGGGGAAACAAAGACTCTGCTCTCCTTTAACTTACATTCTAGTTATTAATAGGACAAACCATATGCTCATAGCATAGTCTAATGAACTCTCCTCCACCTTACTCGAAAACCTCCGATCTTCTCTGTCTCAGTGGCACCACCATTCACGTCATTACCCAGTCTAGCAACTGAGCAGGGCTCTTGATGCATCCAGCTTCTTCGCTCCTCCAAATCCCATTTATTCTTTCTTCCAGCTCAATCTCTGTTCAATCTATCCACGAACTAGTTCAGGCCGTCATTTCTCTCCCCTTGATTACAATAAAAGCCTATTCTTCCTACCTCCAACCTCAACTCCCTTCAATTCACTCTCTGTAATACGGCTGGGGCACTGCCCTCAGGAGAAAACCCACACTCCTCTTCTGGGAGAAAGAACATGCCTTGCCCCTGCTTGGGTCTTCATCAGCAGCTCGCACCATGCCTCACCTCGCACTGCAGCTGCTTTCAATTCTTGGAAGGCTTTAAGCTCTCTTTGGCCCGAGCCTTTGCAGGTGCCATGCCCTCTACTAAACATGCCCTCCTCTTTCTATAGGCCCTTCCACACTGCATCTATCTTGCTATTTAGTAATAAACAAAAGCTCTATCTTCCACCAGACAGTAAGCTCCCAAAAGGCACAGACAGTGACTGTCTCTCTAGCCTAGCACAGGACCAGGTACACAACCGGTGCTCAGTAAATATGTGTTGAAAGAAAAATGCATGGCCATAGCATAAATGCCAAGTATCTAACTAGATAAAGCCTTATTCTAAATAAAGTAATTCAATTTGGTAACTAAGAATAAGCCTGGAAGGCCGGGAACGGTGTCTCACGCCTATAATCCCAGCACTTTGGGAAGCCAAGACGGGCGGATCACCCGAGGTCAGGGGTTTGAGACCAGCCCGGCCAACATGATGAAACCCTGTTTCTACTAAAAATACAAAAAAGTGGCCAGGTATGGTGGTAGGCACCTGTAGTTCCAACTACTTGGGAGGCTGAGACAGGAAAATTGCTTAAACCGGGAGGCAGAGGTTGCAGTGAGCCAAGATTGTGCCATTGTACTCCAGCCTAGGCAACAGGAGTGAAACTCCATCTCGATAAAAAAAAAAAAAGCCTGGAAATCAGCTGACTTTGAGTTCCCAACTCATTGTGTTCCCTTTGGCCACATCACAACTGTGTTCCCTGATTTATCCATATACAAAATAGAGATGTTACAAGGATAGGGAAAAGAACATATGTGAAAATTCCTATGTAGGAAAAAAAATCGCCACAAATATATACTAATTATGACTCCACTGACTTGAACAAAAGTTTAGAAAAGGGATTTCAGTGAGACACAGTGAAGAATCTTTACCGTATTCGAGTTGCCATGTTTTTGGAATGAGTTATCAGAACAGATTACGAAATGAGACAGTGGAACTATTTTCAATAGAATACTACAAACAGAAAAAACCCAATGCTGAGGACGCTCAAAACTCAACATTAAAGGCAAAAGACATAAGCAGACATGTCACTGAAGAAGATACACAGGGTACATGAAAAGAAGTTCAACATCATGAACCACCAGGAAAACGCAAACCACAAGGGACCCCTGCACATCTACCAGAACAGCAAAAACTAACAGTCACCAAATGCTGGCAAAGACACAGAGAAACCGGACCAGTCAGTTTGGCAGCTTCTAATAAACAAAATATGCAACTACTACACAACCCAGCAACTGCACTCTTGGGCATTTATCCCAGAGAAATGAAAACTTATATTCACACAGAAACCTGCACATGAGTGTTCCTGGCAGCTTTATAAGTAACAGCCAAAAACTGGCAACAATCCAGGTATCCTTTAGTGGGTGAATGAACCTGGATGAAACTCCAGAAAATCATGCTGAGAAGAAAAAAAAAGACAATCCCAAAAGGTTACATGCCATACAACTACATTTATACAACATTCTTGAAATGAGAAAATTGCAGACATGCAGAACAGATTGGTGGGTGCCAGAGGCTATGGCAGGGGAGCAGGGGAAGGTGGATGTGGCTAGAAAAGGCCAAGAGGGCCCTTGTGCAGAGGAAACTGCCTGCATCCTGAAGGCATCGATGCCTATATTCTGGTTGTGGTGTGTGCTCGGGTTCCACATGATGTTACCCCTGGGGCAGAGTGGGAAAAGGATCCATACGATTTCTCTGTATTTAACAACTGCATGTGAATATATAAGAATCTGCAGATTAAAACTTTCATCAAAAAAAAAAAAAAAAAAACAACTCAGCCCTGGCCATCTATCCAGGGCCAGTTAGGACTGGATCTGTGAGGGGTTACCGCTCAGCCCCATGGGGAGAAATCAGAAATGAGCTGCAGGGTGGAATGGATGTTCCTCCCTAAGAACAAAGTGTTCAGCTGCTTGAGGCAGAGAGAAAACAGAGGTGATGATATTCTAAGTGTCCCAGTGACCGTGGCCCGATACCCAAGTGTTTTACTCGCTGGTCGGCTATACCCTCACAGTTCAACAGCTGCATAGCTGACCCATTAGACAATGAGGTCCCACTTAAAGAATGAGTTGAATGGGGGAATCACAAATACAACTGACTTCTCTCAGCACACAGACGAAGTTGATAACCTCTGAGGCTCACTTCTACTCTAGGAGTCTTATATATTAGGGTAAGTTATGTCTCAGGGTGAACTAGCATGGCTATACTTGTACCCCTGCACCCTCACACTACTTATCCTGGCTACTCACCTGGGTGGCATGGTGCTGGATGGCCAGGCCCCGAAGCAGCCTCAGGATAAACGGCAAGGCTGGGCGAGACAAAAACTTTTTCCAGATGTCGGCATCCAAGCTGCAAAGCAAATGAGGGCTTATTGGCAGGCCAGGGAAGAAAAGGCTACCTAGAAACCAGTTGTTGACTCTGGCTTGTTTAAAGCCCCAATGCCTATTTAAACGTGATCCTCTCTGAGTGTCATGAAGAATCACATAGAATCACCCAGTTCAGCTGAAAAGCCAGATAGAAGTGAGTATTCTAAGTGGAAACCAAAAAGTTGCCATCCTTTTCCCATAAGCCCCAAAGGACACTGCAGTGGTTGGATGGTCACCCACACAGTTTCCAGAAAGGGCTGGGAGTGTCCAAGGAGGGCAAAGCACACACGTGAAGCTTTATGCCAAGAGGCTGACGGAGAAGGAAAAGGAAAGGGCAAAGGGGAGACAAAGCAGATCCTCTGTGGGAGGGCTTCATACTTCTTGGCGCTAGGGATGTGCTTTTTCATGTAGTCAAGCGCGTTCTGGGTGATCCCCTTCTGAAGAATCAGATCCTTCAGCTGGTGCCCATTGCTGTTGTTCTTGATGCCAGCAGCTATTTTGCAGAAGCAGTCCAGGAAGACTTTATCATCGCCACTGTGATCTTCATCATACCTAGGAGGAAAGAGCAGAGTCTGAGGGTGTGAAAGGTGGGACAAAACCCAATCATGTCACTCTCTTGGTTAACAATTGTCAACAGCCTATAGAATATCAAGGCTAAATCCCCTAATGTGACACAAAGACCCTTCTGCCCTGGCTTCTGCCACTCTCTCTGTTACCTGCTATGTCTCCCACACTCACAGCTTTCTCTTGCACTCACACTTCTGCACACGTGACTCCATCTCATCATATTCCTCCCACCTCACCAACCACTTTGCCTTCTCTGCCTAGCCAATTGCTACTCCAATACAGTATATTTTAACTATTTACTTCCCAACTAGACTGAACTCCTTAAAAGCCAGAACGAGGCCACAAAAATCTAACAGAAATTGAGGTGATTCTTCCTCATCTCACAGACCTAGTTCAGGGTTTTTGTAGGGACTCTCACTTCACTATATGAAACCCAAGTAACATACTTATCAAAGTTGCAGTATGGTTTGAATCGCTCCACCAAGATCTGCATTTTCTCCACCTCTCCAAAGGAAAGGTACGGGATGATGCGAAGCAGGCCCTGGAGCACGCTGGGGTTGGAGCGGACGAAGGTGCTGTTGATCTGGTCCAAGAGCATCACGAGTTGATCCTTGTCACCTGTCAGGAGGAGGTTGCCCTGCGACAGAAAAGAGGGTGGAAGTCCCATGAATGCAGCCAGGACTGTGACTGCAGCCAACATCTGAGCCCCAAAGGTCACCACTTCCATCAGCATTATCAGGAGTAGCCTTAGAAGAACTGTGTCTCAGCACTTCCTGGGGAATAACAAACAGTATGAGTTTCACTTGAGAATGTGGTTTCTAAATTTCTGTGACAGTTCTGTTACTAGTCTCAGATGGTCAAAATATACCAATACAATCTTACTTTCCTGTAAGAGAATGCAGGCTGCTGGACATTCATTTGGTCATAGCTCTAGCCAAATCATTAGTGCCAATAAGAATGGAGAAAACTACAGGTGGAGAGAAATTCTGGGATTTGGAGATCTGGGTTCTAGGCCTGATTTCCACCAGTAACCAACTATATACCACAGTTGAGGAAATGCCAAGTCCAGGAAATGAAGTGCACTGTTCAATTCCTGAACTATGAAACGAAAGATTGGACTAAAGCCCCTGTCTATCAACTGGGACATGCCAGGATTCCATTAATGAGCAGCTTTCAAGTGAAAGATATCCTTAGCAATCTTGCTTGCTCCAAATCCAAAGATTTCAGGTTTCAATACAATTATGTCACCATTAGTTCAGTCTTGACATTCCAATGCTTAAGCAGGCTCCGTCATTCTCAGGTGGGCTAAGCCAGGCGCAGGCCTATTGTGGGCAATGGGACCATGCAGGCTCTCAGTGCCTGCAGATGGAGGGGCCAGGCCCCACTCACCTTGTCCTCACTCAGGGGCTCGGCGTTGGACTCATCGAGAATGATCTCCATGATGCTAAGCACCTGCTCAGCCACAGCTGCGCCCCCACTGTCCTTGCTTTCTTGTTCAGCTACAAGGGCCTGTAGGAGAAGGAGACCCAGTCACTTTCAGAATAAGACCACAGCCACTCACCGCTGATAGCATTTGATCTCAAGGATCCCCTCATGGCCTTACTTCCCAGAGACCATGTGTATATGACTATGTGTATGTACGTGTGTGTATATGCATGTTCTGAGAGGGAGACAAGTGTGTGAGCTTTTGATGACAGGGAAAATGTGAAGTTCCAGATCTCTTTCTTGGCTGCCTCAAGGAGAGGGGGACTTCTTTCCCATTGGTGTGTAGTCTAGACTGTTTAAGGGACTGCCTTCCTCTCATCTCTGATTTGAACTCAGGAAAGGAATGAGGAAGCTCTTGGGTGCCATGGCAGCAGCATGGGGACAGGCGGCGGGGCGGGGGCAACCAGAGGAGAAGGGCAGCTCAATGATCCAAGCCTCTGCACCAGTCAGTCAGAGATGAAGGGCTTGACGAAGCCATGAGTCCATTTTATCTGAGCCCAGAACTGAAATGTCTTCCCCGCACCCAGACTTCCAAGGCTCATTCTTCATCATTTGCAGCCCATGCTCTTTACCAAGTTTAGAGTCCCCAGCATGACATTCAAGGTGTTCATTTCCAGTTTGACCAGTTGCTGCCGGTTGACTTTCACCTTCACGCAGTAACTGAACAATTTCAGTAGCACCTGACAAGAAAAGCCAGTCAAAACCCACAGACCACATGAGAGTGTAAGATGCGAGGATCAGTAGGAAAGGGATGTCTAAGCAGAGTCCATCCTATACCATCAGCAGGGGTTCCTTTGACATGAAGAAGACAGGAGGGAGAAGTGACTCTTAAGGGGACATGGTAAGATAGCTGGGCTCTCACAATAGGTAGCTCCACAGGCTGGTTATATCCCTACCATCTCTTAACACAACGGCAGTGACGCCAGTTCCTAATGCAAGAGGTGATGCTCTGTTGTCTTGAGGGAAATCCCAGCATTAACTGAGATGCTAAACTAATAGTAAAAAGAATGATCCCAAAGCTCATGGCCTGTGAGAGCTCAGAACCACATAGGTCATTTAAAATAAAGGCACAGGCCGAGTGCAGTGGCTCACGCCTGTAATCCTAGCACTTTGGGAGGCCAAGGCAGGTGGATCACCTGAGGTTGGGAGTTTAAGACCCGCCTGACCAACGTGGAGAAACCCCAACCCTACCAAAGATACAAAATCAGCCGAGCATGGTGGTGCATGGCTGTAATCCCAGCTACTCAGGAGGCTGAGGCAGGAGAATTGCTTGAACCCAGGAGATGGAGGTTGCGGTGAGCCAAGATCACACCATTGCACTCCAGCCTGGGCAACAAGATCAAAACTCCATCTCAAAAAAAAAAAAGGTACAATAATAATAGTAATAATAATAATAAAATTTATATATATATTCTCATAAACCCTGGGGGAGTGGGGGCTAGTGAAAACAATAGTTTAATATTTGTGGTGCCTCCCTGGAATGCTCTAATCCTTACTAAGGAGATTAGTTAGATAAATACCCACACAAAACCCTACAATGCAAGAAATGACTTACATTACAAAATCCATTTTAAAAACAATAATAATAATGGTTAAAACAAGTGCAGTTATTTGGGGAAAGACAGTCAGACACTGGCTCTACAGATAACTAAAGAGGTACTGGAGAAGGGAAGTAGGCCAGCAGGATGGAAGAGGGGTGTCTGAGAATGTAGAGGGCTCCTGACTGCCAGCTAAGGAGGTACTGGAGAAGGGAAGTGGGCCAGCAGGATGGGAAGAGGGGTGCCTAAGAATGCAGAGGGTTCCTAACTGCCTTCACCAACTCGCACTGCTCCATGGCACCATGCTGCCCCCTAGGGTAAAATGACACAGTGGCCATAGCTTCTTTTCACAGGGGTCTCTCCCAATGCAGAAAGGCTGGCTCCCACACCTTGCTGCCCCTAACTCACCGTTAGAAGGTGGCGTCCCTGCTTGAAATCTCTGATCCCGGCAAGTCTGTTAAGCATGCATTCCAGGCCCCCACACTGAGCCATCACACCAGCCATTTTGTATACTTCTTCTTCATCTTCTTCTTCATCTAGGCGAGAAGGGAAGACAGCAGAAATGGAGGGGAAGGTGAAGATGGGAATAAACTAGGCCAGAATAAGACAGCCCTCTTCCGTATCTCCAGTAAAGACACAGCCAATAAAAGGAGTCAATGATGGACGATATGAAACTATTCCATCCTCAGTAGAAGCTTTTTTTAAGTTTCAAGTCAATTAAAATTACTTACTGAAATGTCAAAGTATGAGTCCTTATATTATCAAGGGGGTAGGGGGGAAGAGAGAGTTAAAAATTAATCTGAATTCAAGTTTATTGTTAATTTCATTTTCTTCTAAAAGTTTGGTGGGTTTTTTTTTTTTTTGAATCCTCAGTGGTATCTGCATCATGCCATAGACACCTCTATTTTTCCTCAATTGAAGAAACAATCTCCCCACAACTCTGATGCAGAGGTACAAGACAGAACCTGCTGAGAATACCCCAAAGTCCTGGGATGTGAGCCGCTCTTTAGTCCCCAACTCAAATCCAATATGCAGCACTATCTATGATCTACCTGTGGTAGAGTCCAGGGACTCGATGAACTCCTCCGTGGCATCGCCCAGCAGCCCCCGCATACGATAAACAATCCTCATGGGCTCTCCCTGGGCAGAGAAAGTTGGAGAAAGGTACTTAAAAACAAGCCCACACAAATGCAAATAATTCCATATTTGGTCTTGCTTAAAGCTACAGAAATGTGGAGAGCCTCTATTTTTCTACAAGGTCTCATCCAAAACATCAAGAATCCAACTGCACAGCAATTCACTTAGGGGAAAGAATGCTAGTTTATTTAGTGTCTACTATAAGCTAGACATGGTATGAAACATTTTAAAGACACTATCTCCTTCAATTTCATTAGAACACTATGTAATTATTTAATATTTATTGAATGTTTTACTCTGTTCCAGGTCCTATGCTAATTAAGTACTTTAGTTGATCCTTTTATACAAGGTTACATAGCTTGTTCAAGGTTACCAAGCTATAAGCGGAGGTCTAATTCCAAGCCTGGACCTTCCTCAAGAGTAGAAACTCTCTTCCATCAATAGGAGCTACTACCCAAGACAAGCAAGACCATTTAAATCAAAGAGCTTTGACTCAAGTCTCGAGGAATACAGGAAAAGAGAGTAGCTCAATCTTTGCCTATAGAGATTCAGATGTCTTTATATAACTATACAAGGAGGGGGTTCATCCACAATTCTTTAAGCTAAACCCATAATCTGACTGGAATGATAAGAATTTAGTCTTTTATAAATGACAAAATTACAGCAACTTCACTAAATTGGAGTATCAGAAAAGTTTACTATATGTCTGGCACTGAGTGCATATATTATTCTTCCCATTTTGCAGATTAGAAATTGGAGCTCAAAGTGACCCTCAATGAAATCCAGTGGGGGATTTGGTAGCACACTAATTCAAGCAGCCTGCCTCTAAGTATAGGCTTGGCTTCAGAACAGGAAACCCTGGAAGAAGACAATCCTCCACAAAGGCCAGTTATAGAAGTGTTTCCGGCTATGGAAGCCCAGTGAGGATTCCCCAGAGAGAGAGAACCACCACAGACACTGAACACAGAGCAGGTTCTAGTCAGCCGCTAAAAAGGTAGGTTGTTTATCAGGGAAATGGAGGGCAAAGTAGAGAAGGGAAGCTGAAGTCCCAGAACAAAAGCTTTCACAAACTCTGGACCTTGCCAGAAAACCTTCTAACTAGATTAAGCACATCAATGTGAGGGGCAAATGATTCTCAATGTCTATCTTGCTTCACCATTTAAGGGAGATACCCTTGTGCATTCTTTGGGTTCACTGCCACCGTTTACAAGAGTGCCCACAGAAGCTTGGTCTTAATTTTTTATGTGCATCAGGGATTAAATCAGTATCGTTCTGTTTCAATGCTGAAATGTCTGTGACAAGATGTATTGACTGGGACAGTTCTCTGCCTGTTCCTCGGCCAACAGTGCAACATCGACCCAACTGGCAGCAGACCAACAGTAAACAGTGACCATGATTCCCAGCCCAGTGGGAGAAAAGAAAGGAGAGAGGTGGAAATTATGTAAAAAATTAAAGGCCAAAATGTACAAACAGTATACTGCCAATTTAGTTTCTCAAACTCAAACTCTACAGAAGTGTTTGGGACCAAGTAGAGAAAAGTTTGCTGTGCGTCCCTGCTACTAGTTTGCTGTAATTAAATTACTTATCTGATTCATGTAGTACAGACCTCTCTTCCCAATAGAAACAAGAGAAGGGAAGAAATGGCCTGAGGAGAGAGAAATGGAGGGGAAGAAAAAGAAACAGGAAGAGAGGAAAGGAAGGAACAGAGAGAGACAAAGGAAGGAACAGAGAGAGACTAAGAAAGGAGGGAAAGGTGAAGGGAACCATCTAACACTTTCACAAGTGGACAAATAGTATCCCTCATGATGGTCAAAAGGTACAGAGCACCGGACTTCCTTCATTTCCCTTTTCCCCTCTTGAGCCTCAATTCTCCAACTAGTAAAACAGAAATGATGCTCCTTGACACAGCTACTGGAAAAATGTTCTATTAAGTGAGCAGGCCCATAAAAGCTGAGAACTAATCTCAGCTGAGAGGTGTCCATATTAAAGGGAACAAGACAGCAAGCATTCCCAACACAGAGCTTCCTTCAACACTCCCTGGCTTCCAGTCCTTGGGGTTTGACAACTTGCACAGCCCAGCAAAATGCTTTTGCTTTCCTGAAGCTCTTCAACCTTCATTAGTCAGATGCCTCCAAAAGAAAACAGGATGATTGATTTTCTTCACACGACCCCAAATAGGGAAAGTCAAGCCTAAGAGAGCTGCTACAAGCAGGGTAATGATGATGAACAATGGCTCCTGCTGGTACAAGTCTGCACAGCATAGTCAGAAAAGGGAAACCACACCTCCAAGCAAGAAAGCAGGCACATACCTCATTCGTGGTACACCAGACTTTTTTGTAAACTTCAGCCACAGGAAGGTCCAAACTAATGATTTTATTGTTCACTAGAAGCTGAACAGAAAAGCAGGTGAAGCTGTTATTCCAAATAATTGTAAGGCAAGTAAAATCCAAGAGCAAAGGGCACCTATGACAATGGTTCATAATTCATTTTTTTTTTTAGAATAAAAAGAATGAAAGAGAGAAAGGAAGAGGAAGAGATTTTAGAAAAAGATTAAAAAGGAGAAAGAAACAGCAAAAGAAAGAAAAAATGAAAGAGAAAGAAAGAGGAAGAGATTTTAGAAAAAGAGAGAAAAGGAGAAAGAAAGAAACTGCAAAAGAAAGAAAAAAATGAAAGGAAAGAAAGAGGAAGAGATTTTAGAAAAAGAGAGAAAAGGAGAAAGAAAGACACAGCAAAAGAAA
>CAUYQU010076960.1:0-13303 GCA_963574635.1 Cheracebus regulus
CTCACCGTCTAAACTAAAACCCGACTGGCGGGGAACTTAAAACGTTTCTCAACAGGTGAGAGCCATGGAGAGCTGGGGCACGCCTGTGAGCACGTCCAGCACAGACATCTCGGTGAAAGTGCAAGGACACAGAATGTACTACGTGCCTGTGAGCACGTCCAGCACAGACATCTCGGTGAAAGTGCAAGGACACAGAATGTACTGCGTGCTTTTGAGCACGTCCAGCACAGACATCTCGGTGAAAGTGCAAGGACACAGAATGTACTATGTGCCTGTGAGCACGTCCAGCACAGACATCTCGGTGATAGTGCAAGGACACAGAATGTACTACGTGCCTGTGAGCACGTCCAGCACAGACATCTCAGTGAAAGTGCAAGGACACAGAATGTACTATGTGCCTGTGAGCACGTCCAGCACAGACATCTTGCTGAAAGTGCAAGGACACAGAATGTACTGTGTGCCTGTGAGCACATCCAGCACACATACCTGCATGAAAGTGCAAGGACACAGAATATACTACGTGCCTGTGAACACGTCCAGCACAGATATTTCGGTGAAAGTGCAAGGACACAGAATATACTACGTGCCTCTGAGCACATCCAGTACAGACATCTCGGTGAAAGTGCAAGGACACAGAATGTACTACGTGCCTGTGAGCACGTTCAGCACAGACATCTCGGTGAAAGTGCAAGGACACAGAATGTACTGCGTGCCTGTGAGCACGTTCAGCACAGACATCTCGGTGAAAGTGCAAGGACACAGAATGTACTGCGTGCCTGTGAGCACGTCCAGCACAGATATCTCGGTGAACGTGCAAGGACACAGAATGTACTGCGTGCCTGTGAGCACGTCCAACACAGACATCTCGGTGAAAGTACAAGGACACAGAATGTACGACATGCCAGCGAGCACGGTGTGTGTAACAGCTACACAGGATGGGGCTTCACAGAGAGTTATGAGCACAGTTATTCTTTAAGAAGAAAGGAACTTTACAAAGGAAGTTTTCTGCTTTTCACACTCTGTCTCTGTGCCTTGCTCTTCGTGGGATTCTCAGCCGTGCACCTGCTGTTGGATTTCTCCCTGGACAGGTTGTAGGCTGGCTCAGAAGACGCAAAGACACAGCTGGAGCCCAAGTCGGGTTCGTTCTTCAACCTCTGGAGTCATCCTCTGCAGTCACACTGCGTCTTATTTACCGCCTTCTCAAAAGTTTGGAGAAACTAAGTGTCAAAAACACAGCTGCTCGCCCGTGACTATCACCGTGCCATTTACAGTGGCAAAAATATTAACGTCACGGATGTGCGTTTCATCAGCTTTTTTTTTCTTTATTTATTTTATTTGCTGGAGGACAGTGCTAGGATCTCAACTTCCTGCAACCTCCACTTTCCGAGTTCAAGTGATTATCCAGCCTCAGCCTCCTGAGTAGCTGGGACGACAGTTTCGTGACCTCACACTCAGCTAGTTTCCGTATTTATAGTAGGGACGGGGTTTCACTATGTTTGTCAGGCTGGTTGGGAACTCCTGACCTGATGATTCTCCTGCCTTGGCCTCCTAAAGGGCTGGGATGACAGGCCTGAGCCACCGTGGCCACTGATACGCAATCTTTGAGAGAGAAGCTTTGCAGCAGGAACGTCAGGGGGGTCACACGGTTTCCACCAGGTGCAGAGGCTTGAACTAAAGGTGGTACACAGGCCGGGCACGTGGGCTCACACCTGTCACCCTAGCACTTTGGGAGGCCGAGGCGGGCCGATCACCTGAGGTCAGGAGTTCAAGGCCAGCCTGGCCCACATGGAAAAACCCTGTGTCTACTAAAAAATATAAAAATTAGCCGGGCATGCTGAGGGGCGCCTGTCATCCCAGCTACTCGGGAGGCTGAGGGAAGAGAATCGCTTGAACCCTGGAGGTGGAGGCTGCAGTGAGCCGAGATCCAGTCACTGCGCTCCAGTCTGGCGCCTGGCGACAGAGCGAGACTCTTTCTCAAAAAAAAAAAAAAGAGTAATTTATAAAAAAGAAAGAAAAGGAGGTTGGATGGACTCACCGTTCGTTCCCAAAAGCTAACTGCATGAACACAACATGGCGAATGGGTCTTTAAGGTGTCAAAAGGCAGCGGCTCATCACTGCAGCAGTGCAAATGCTCTTCGGTTGCACAGGTGATCGGTAAAGTCCGGCCTTTTCTCCACCTGTTTTTTTGTTTGTTTTTGAGATGGAGTCTCACTGTGTCGCCCAGGCTGGAGCGAAGGGGCGTGATCTCGGCTCACTGCAGCCTCCGCCTCCCGGGTTCAAGCGATCCTCCGGCCTCAGCCTCCCGAGTGGCTGGGATGACAGCTCTGAGACCCCACGCCTGCGCTGGTGCACCTGTTCACTGAGTAGCGAGCATTGAACCCCAGAGGTAAGTTTCCATCTCTCACCCGGCTCCTCTCTTCCCAAATTCTGCATCTCGACTGTCGACTGTTTTATTCTGAATGCCCCTGGGTACTCATAGGACAGTTTCTTCTAATAAATGAGAACATGTGGTATTCTTCTTTCTGTCCCTGAGTTACTCTACTTAGGACGAACCTCTCCAGCTCCATCCAACTTGCTGCAAAAGATAGCTTCTTCTTTTTCATGGCTGCGTAGTATTCCACGGTGTATATAAACCACATTTTGTTTCTTTCTCCTTTTTTTTTTTAATTGACACAGGGTGTCACTCTGTCACCCAGGCTGGAGTACAGGGGCGTTGTGTCAGCTCACTTCAACCCCCGCCTCCAGGGTTCAAGTTCAAGCAATTCTTCTTCCTCAGCCTCCCAAGTAGCTGTTAATTACAGGCACCTGCAACCTCGCCTGGCTAGTTTTTTTTTTAATTTGTATCTTTAGTAGAGTTGGGGTTTCACCATGTTGTCCAGGCTGGTCTTGAACTCCTGACCTGAGGTGATCTGCCCAGCTTGGCCTCCCACAGTGCTGAGATGACACGCGTGAGCCAGTACACCCCGATTTTCTTTTTCCTTTTTAAATTGTTTTACATTTCTCCCGGTTCTTCTGTGAACACATATATGTGAGAAGGAATTTACGGAGAGCAAGGCGGGTTGTCCTGTCTAGGGAAGGCGTGTCTGCACAGCCAGGGATGTGGATGTCTTGGGGGGAGGAAAGAACATTCCAGAACATTTCCACTGTCCAAGACATGCTGAGAACCCAGGAAGACAAGCAAATATCAGCTCCGGAGGGTTCTGAGGGAGCCAGGCTGCCTCTCATCACCCCGAATCCTCCACAAGAGGGGGAGGTCAGGGTGAGCTGCAAATGCATGGAGAAGCCAGCTAATTACTTAATCACTCTCATTTGCAAATCGCATTATTGGAAGAGAAATGACTGCGGTCATCGAATTACAGATATTTATCTGCTAATAGTGCTGATTAACTGGCGATGTTCATCTGTCATTTTGAAGGCTGATATTAGTAGCATCCATCTCGCCCTGAAGTCCACGGTTTATGGGGAATAAAACGGGGTGTGTGATTTTCCCTCCCTGTGTCCACGTGTTCTCACTGCTCAAGTCACACTTAGGAGTGAGAACACGTGGTGTCTGGTTGTCTGTTCCTGAGTCAGTTTCGTTTTGTCCGTTTTCTTGGCTGCGTCAGTTTATGGCATGCCTGTGTTTTAATTCTCCCGGACTTTATGAAGAGTGTATATCACGCTCCGTGTAATTTTTGGAGACCAGCGTTTCACGCTCAGAAAAATTTTAAAAAATGAAATCTTTGACATGAATTTCAAAGATTCATTCATCCTGCGTTTCTGCAGTCTCTTCATTTCGGCGAGCCCCTCATATCCCAGCGGGAGAATATTCCAGAACATATGGATGTCTCTTTCTGCCTATGGTCATTAGATTTTTTCCTAGTGCAAATAGGAAGTGGAAATACAAAATATTTCTTTCTTTTCTTTTTTTTGAGATGGCGTTTTGCTCTTGTGGCCCAGCCCAGACTGCAGTGGCGTGATCTCGACTCACTGCAACCTCCGCCTCCGGGGTTCAAGGGATTCTTGTGCCACAGCCTGCTACGTAGCTGGAATGACAGGTGGGTGCCTGCCACCACGCCCGGCTAATTTTTTTTTTTGTACTTTTAGTAGAGTTGGGGTTTCCCCATGTTGGCCAGGCTGGTCTCGAACTCCTGACCTCACGATCTGTCCGTCTCTACCTCCCAAAGGGCTGAGGTGACACCCATGAGCCACCACACCTGGCCACAGCTGGGTTTTAAAAGTCCTCTCCCAGGCCGGGCGCGGTGGCTCACACATGTCATCGCACCACTTTGGGAGGTCGAGGCAGGTGATCACCTGAGGTTGAGAGTTCGAGACCAGCCTGGCCAACATGGTGAGATCCCGTCTCTACTAAAAATACCAAAAATTATCCGCGTGTGGTGGTGGGTGGCTGTCATCTAAGCCACTCAGGAGGCTGAAGCAGGAGAATGGCTTGAACCCAGGAGGTGGACGCTGCTGTGAGCTGAGATCACACCCCTGCAATCCCCACCAGCAGACCCAATTTCAAGTTCACACCCTCCAGCCTGGGCAACACGAGTGAAACTCCATCTCAAAATCAATCAATAAATACAAGTCCTCTCCTAGCAGAACTGATTTAAGTTTTGATGAGGGACAAAAATCTCGTAGACGCTGATTTTACCAACGTGACCCCAAATGTTGCAGGAACGAGGGGACTCTATTTTGTCCCCCGTTCCTCCGAGACGTGTTCTCTGCAGGACAGAGTGAGGTGTCGTCAGGTCTTCTGCCGGAATGCTTGGACGTACGCCGCAGTGTGTCACGGCGAATACGTGTTTTCACGTGGACAGGATTACGTGGACAGGAGCCGTGGCCTTTCAGGGAAAAGAGCTAGAAGGAAAACACTCACACCACACGCACAGACACGTGCCCACCAAACACAGAATCCTTCTTTTCTTGTAATCCCAGCTCTCAGCAGGCTGAAGGGCCCTGTTCTTGGGGAGTGAAATTAACTCCGTATGAACCAGGTTCCAAAGTGCCTTTGTAGATTCCGTTGTTTAATCCCAGGAAAAAGGGTTTGGGTGGCGTCTGGCCATCTGGTAGGCGTTATCACGTTGCTGACGGCTCGTGGCCGCCTGTCTGCGGAGAAGGTTCTGTTTTCATTGAACACCTACTCCAGGGGACATGTTGGCCTGTTTGTTTTTTTCTGGTTTTTTTTTTAATTTGAGACACGGCTTTGCTCTTGTCACCCAGCCTGGAGTGCAATGGCGCGATCTGAGCTCATGGCAACCTCCACCTCCTGGGTTCAAGTCATTCTCTGGCCTCAGCCTCCCGAGTACCTGGAATGACAAACGCCCGCCACCATGGCCGGCTAATTTTCGTATTTTTAGTAGAGACGGGGTTTCACCATGTTGGCCAGGCTGGTCTCGAACTCCTGACCTCAGGTGATCCAGCCACGTGAGCCTCCCAAAGTGCTGGGGTGACAGGCATGAGGGAGCATGAGGGGTCACGCCCGGCTCATATTTGTATTTTTAGTAGAGTTGGGGTTTTGTCATGTGGACCACGCCGGTCTTGAACTCCTGACCTCCTGATCTGCCGCCCACCTCGGCCTCCCAAAGTGCTGGGATGACAGGCGTCACACACCTCACACGGCTTTTTCTTTTTCTTTTTTTGTTTTTGAACATTCAAGCAAACGGGTATGACTTGAATCGCAAACCGTATCTGAGAGGACACAGGAGAAGCTGTCTGTTCGATGCCGTCGAACTCCGCACTGCCATTCCCACAAAAGCACCGGGCTGGTAAAAACCCACGGGGCCGTACGGCCACATTTAGCCTGTCAGGTGTCCTTCTCGCCCTGTGACTGGTAACTGATGCCAAGCGTGCACTCGGGGGGTGATAATAAGTGGAATCAGCAGGTCGCTGAGCCGGGAACTAGGAAGAAAAGTGAGAACAGAACAACTGTATGCATGGAGGATGCCTGCTTAGGAATCAGCATCTGCCCTCATGTCAGAGGCACACGCAGGTGACCGAAAGTTTATACGCAGATGAAACTACTGCAGGTGCACATCGTCACAGACACCTGATTTCTGTATCTGTGTACAGATGCAGTCTTGCTGTATTGCCTATAGCAACATAGATATGTACAGAGATCTATAGCGAGATACACAGATTGATCTATAGATAGATGTACAGATAGATCAATAAATACACACATAGATGATAGATACATACATAATAGATAGATCTATAGATAGGTGGATAGACAGATCTATAAACAGACAGATATATGATAGATACATAGATGATAGATACATAGACAGATCTATATATAGGTGGATACATAGATCAATAAATAGACACATAGATGATAGGTGGATAGATTGTTCTATAGATAGATACACACACATACATAAATAGATCTATAGATAGATCTATAGGTAGATCTGTAGATAAATAGATCTATACATAGATAAGTAGGTCTATAGATAGATAAATCAACAAATAGATCTATAGATAGATCTATAGATCGATGGATGGATGCATCTATACACAGAAACATACATAGATACATCTATACATAGATACATAGATCTATACATAGATCAATAGAAACATAGATACATAGATCTATAAATAGGTGGATAGATAGTTCTATAGACAGATAGATGATAGACACATAGACAGATAGACACAGATAGACAAATGCATAGATAGATGATAGATAAGTGGAGACAGGTACATGGGTAGATGGACGGAGAGATACATGGATAGATAGATCAATAAATAGACACATAGATAGATACATAGATAGCTAGCTAGCTAGACAGATAGATCTATAGATAGGTGGAGACATAGTTCTATAGATACATACATACATAGATCTATAGGTAGATAGATAAATAGATCTATGCATAAATAGTTTTATGCATAGATAGATAAATAGATAGGTTTATAGATAGATAAATTAGCAAATAGATCTGTAGATAGATTTATAGATGGTGGATAGATACATCTATAGATAGATACATAGATAGATGATTGACAGACGATATACACATAGATGATAGACACATGATAGATTAGATAGATGATAGATAGACACATAGGTATATAGATGATAGGTAGACTCAGATAGACGACAGATAGATTGACAGACTAGATAGATTAGATAGATGATAGATCGATAGGTAGATTAGATAGATGATAGATAGATAGACACATAGGTAGACAGATGATAGATAGAATCAGATAGATGATAGATCGATAGATAGTTTAGATAGATGATAGACTGATCGATAGGTAGATTAGATAGATAGATGATAGACACATAGATTAGATAGATGATAGATAGACACATAGATCTATAGATAGATGATAGATCTATAAGTGTGTCCATTTGAACAACGACCCCCCATCAGTGAGATGTCACCGGAGACTCACTATTGGGTGCTCACGCGTGAGAGGAACTTCAGTCCTCCGCAGTGAATACACGGAAACGCTGTTTGTGTTTAATCATCCTCCTGGGAGTCGTGAAGGCAGCCACGGTTTTAAAATGCTGGGGTGGTCACGGGATGCTGACTTGCCACGGACGCCTTACCCCGCAGACGGCTGAGGTGCTGCATAAATAAGGCACATTTCCGTGGTGGCATCTGACCGAGCGCTGGAGTCACCCCCCCTTTGTCTCCGAGGCACTTAACACGTTTCAGGGAAGCTCCCAGAGACAGCTCTGATCTGCAAACTCTCAGCCTGACGCACATGGAGCCTGACACCTATTTACCCACACAGAGATCTCCTTTTTCATTATAACAGAAACTTGTAGGCACTGTTGAATATTAAAGGATCACAGTCAACGCACGGGTGGGTGGGGGGAGCTGACAGTTTGCACGGTGACTTAGTCAGATGTCTCGGACGCCGGGTAATTGGAGGGGGCAGTGAGGTTGTTCTCTTTTGGTTCCTGGAACCTCAGCATGATGCCAAAGGTCTGTTTTCACAAGGGTAGCCGTGCTCTCAGTTTGGAAGAACGTGGGACTTTTTCTTGGTTGACTTTATTCCTTTTTATTTAAATTTAAAAACACTTCAAAGGACAAAAATACAACTGTGTCAAAACACATAGATGAGCCCAGCATGGCTCAGGCCTGTCATCGAAGCACTTTGGAGGCCAAGGCGGGCGGATCATCTGAGGTCGGGAGTTCGAGACCAGCCTGGCCAACATGGTGAAACCCGGTCTCTACTAGAAACACAAAATTAGCCAGGCGTGGTGGTTGGTTCCTCTAATCCCAGCTACTCAGGAGGCTGAGGAGGGAGAATCACTTGAACCCGGGAGGCGGAGGTTGCAGTGAGCTGAGATCGCACCCCTGCACTCCAGCCTGAGTGACACAAAGACACGGGTATACGACATCCCCTGCTCTGCCAAACTGGACTTCTGACGCCCAGAAGCTGTGAGATGACAAATGTGGGTTGTGTTAAGTGCGTAATATATGTGATAACTTGTTACACCCGTCATTAAGATGTAATACAAACGATTTAGCATTAAAGTCACAAGGCATTTATTTATTTATTGAGATGGAGTCTCGCTGTGTTGCCCAGGCTGGAGCGCCGTCGGGCGATCTCGGCTCACTGCAGCCTCCGCCTCCCCGGGTTCAACCGCCACATCCAGCCTCTTTTCTTTCTTTCTTTTTGAGACAAGGTCTCACTATTATCCAGGCTGGAGTGCAACGGTGTGATCATGGCTCACCGTAGCCTCCACGTCCCGGGTTCAAGACATCCTCCCACGTCAGCCTCCTGAGTAACTGTGACTAGAGGTGTGTACCACTGTGAGGTGGCAAGGAAAATGGCTTCAGCCAGGCTAAAATGTAATGGCTTCTCAGGCTCACAGGCTACGTGCAGGCTCGCAGGCTACGTGATAAAGCGCTACGATGAATCAGGCCAACGCCAGGTGCAGACACCAGCCTCATTTCAATGGAATTCAAGAACTCGCCGCTCAGGGTCACACGAACCCTGAGAAGAAACCCCCATAGTTTTAGCTGCTGGCCTTGGCTTCTGAACAAACTGCTTGCTTACTGATATTGGGAGTTTTCACGGTCTCTAACTGCTGACCTTGGCTTCCGTACAAACTGCCTGCTTGCTTGCAAAGATCCCCGCCCCCCCTGAAAAATCCCCCAGCCCCCAAAAGAAGTGTTAGACAGCATAAAAGCCCAGATCTCCCTCAACTCGGGGCCACGGGTGGGAGAGACGTGAGTCCTCCGTGGTCGCCGGCAATAAAGACCCTGCAGTTCGTCATTCTTTTGTCTTGGTGCTGGTCTTCCTATCTCGCTAAAAATACAACACCACCCCACCCAGCTAATTTTTAGGTTTTGTATAGCCAGGGTGTTTCCAGGCTGCCCGGGCTGGTCTCAAACTCCTGGCCTTAAGCTAACCTCCCACCGCTGACTCTCAAGGCGCTGGCATTACAGGTGTGAGCGTCCATACTGGTCCCAAAGTGTCATTTTTGCGTTACAAAGCACACAGATAGTGGAGACACCATCCTCTGTTGCTTAGTCTGGAGTGCCATGGCGCAATCTCAGCTCAATGCAACCTCTGCGTCCCGGGTTCAAGACATTCTCATGCTTCAGCCTTCCGAGTACCTGGGATTACCGGCACGCACCACCACGCCCTGCTAAGCTTTGTATTTTTAGTACAGACTGAGTTTCATCATGTTGACCAGGCTGGTCTTGAACCCCTGACCACAGACGATCTGCGTGCCTCGGCCTCCCAAAGTGTTGCGGTGACAGGTGTGAGCGACTGCGTCTGGCCCATCTGTCTGTTTTGAAGCACCTTGTATTTTGTACTCTGAAGGGTTGTTTTTTGTTTTTTGTTTTTTTGAGACAGAATTTCGCTCTTGCTGCCCAGGCTGGAGTGCAGTGGTGTGATCTTGACTCACCATAACCTCCACCTCCCGGGTTCAAGGGATTCTCCCGACTCAGCCTCCAGAGTAGCTGGAATTACAGGCACCCGCCACCATGCCCAGATAATTTTTGTGTTTTTAGTACAAACAAGGTTTCTCCATGTTGGCCAGGCTGGTCTCGAACCCCGGACCTCGGGTGATCCTCCCGTCTCGTCCTCGCAAAGTGCTGCGGTGACAGGCGTGAGGCACCACACCTGGCCGTATTTTTCCTTCTCGAAAGAGATGGTGTTTCTGATTTAAAAAAGAAAGAGGAAGAAACTGGAGGTGATGTGTAAGGCGGGAATTGACGCTGGAGGTCGGACTTGAACCCTGGACCCAACGGAGGACTAACTACAATAGAGCTGGGTTGACAGGCCCTGTGATAAGACACACGCACCAGGGGGTGCCAGTCCGTTTATCGTTGCCATGGCAACACCCCCGGAAGTACCACCCCTTTCCATGTCAACAACCCGGAAGTACTGCCCCTTTCAGCACCCACGACCCGGCGGCGCCCTCCCTTCCATGGCAATGACCCGGAAGCACTGCCCCTTTCCACAGCCACGCCCCTGCAGTACGCGCCCTTACATGGCAATGACCCGGAAGTACTGCCCCTTTCCATGGCAACGACCTGGCAGTTGCCTCCGTTTTCCTACCAATTGCTGCATAACCCGCCCCTTCATTTGCATGTAGGTAGCAGCGAGTATAACTACGGCTGCGGCATTGCCCCGGAGCCGCTGCTGTGCTAACCGTGGCTGTGACCCTGGGCGGGTCACCTGAAGTCACGGGTTCGAGGCCAGCCTGACCAATATAGTGAAACCCCATCTCTACCTAAAATAGAAAAAAATTGGCTGGGAGCAGTGCTTCTCACTTGTAATCCCAGCACTTTAGGAGGCTGAGGTGGACGGATCACGAGGTCAGGGGTTCGAGACCAGCCTGACCAACGTAGTGAAACCCCATCTCTACTTAAGACACAAAAAATTGGCTGGACACAGTGGCTCTCACCTGCAATCCCAGCACTTTGGGAGGTCGAGGCGGGCGGATCACGAGGTCCGGAGTTCGAGACCAGCCTGGCCAATATGGGGCAACCGCGTCTCTACTAAAAACACAAAATTGGCCTGGCGTGGTGGTGGGTGCCTGTAATCGCACCTACTCAGGAGGGTCAGGTACGAGAATTGCTTGAACCCAGGTGTCAGAGGTTGCAGTGAGCCGAGATTGCACCACTGGACTCCAGCTTGCATGACAAGAGCAAGACTCCATCTTAAAAAAAAAGCTGCCATCTACGACTACGGACTCAACCTTGAATTCTTTCCTGGGCAAAGACAAGAACCCCCCCAGGCTGGGCTGTAATTTGAGGCCCCACCTGCCTGGCATCAGAGGCGTGAGTATCTCAGGTGCAAAGCGTCCTGGAGACAATACATTAAAGATGGAGAGAGAGTGCCTATGTCATGCTGCTTCAACCCTTCCTTTCGGCTTGCTGGAGACCCCATCATACGTCACGAGTCCCCTGGGCAGTCTGCAGACGCTGTGAGTAAGAATCTGACGGCTCCCTGAAAAGTTAAACGCACAATTACCACAGAACCCAGAAGTTTCACTTCTAGGCGTGTCACTGATATGATTCAAATACACTTGTGCCCTCGTACGTTGATAGCTACAATTTCGTAACTGGGAGACGTTACGTGTCAAAATGACCGGGTCATGAGGTGCCCACATATTTGGCTAAACTTAATTCTGGGTGTGTCCTTTTTTGTTTTTATCGGTTTTTGGGGTTTTTTGAGATGGAGTCTCTCTCTGTCGCCCAGGCTGGACTGCAGTGACGTGATCTCAGCTCAGTGCAACCTACGCCTCCCGGGTTCAAGCGATTCTCCCACCTCAGCCTCCTGAGTAACTGGGTTGACAGGCGCCCCCACACGCCCAGCTCATCTTCTATTTTTAGTAGAGACAGGGTTTCACCACGTTAGCGAGGCTGCTCTCGAACTCCTGACCTCAAGTGATCTGCCCGCCTCAGTCTCTCAAAGTGCTGGATTACAGGCCTGAGCCACGATACGCAGCCTGCGTGTGTCTTTGAAGGTAATTCTAGATGTTGTGAAATTGGTCTAGGAACCTAAGACATCAGACTGAAACTCACACCCTCAGCTCTCCTGGGTCTCAGGCCTTCAGACTCACCCTGGAACTCACACTCTCCGCTCTCTGGGATCTCAGGCCTTCACACTCAGGCTGGAACTCACACCCTCCGCTCTCCTGGGTCTCAGGCCTTCAGACTCAGGGTGGAACTCACACCCTCCGCTCTCTGGGATCTCAGGCCTTCAGACTCAGACTGGAACCGACGCCATGTGCTCTCCTGAGTCTCCAGCTTGCTGACTTTACATCTTAAGTTTCTAAGACTTCATATTCACTGGAGTCAATTCCTTACTGGATGGATAGATAGGTAGATAGATTATAGATAGATACCTACATACATACGTACGTATACGCATATATAATCTGTCGGTCATGTTCCTCTGGAGATCCTGATTAATGCATTCACAATAGCCAAAATGTGGACCCACCCCTACATCCATCAGTGGTCATGTGAATAAACAGAATGTGGGACATCCACACAGTGGAATATTATGCAGCCATGAAAAGGAGCAAGATTCTGATACAGGCTGCGTCAGACACTCACTGAGAGCCTCCCGACACAAAAGACCACACCGTGTGAGATTCTATTTCTGTTAAATTTCCAGAACAAGAAAATCCAGAGAGAGAGAGAGAGAGAGTGGATTCAGGTTGCCAGAAGGGAGGGGAGAAAGAAAGGGGAGGAACTGGTTGGTATTAGTTACAGGGGGTACTTTGGAGGACTATGGTGTTCTGGACCTACACAGAGGTGAGAGCTTCGTAACCTTGCCAATGTGCTAAATGCATCTGAATTTTATAGTAAAAATAAAAAGGCTGGGCGCGGTGGCTCACACCAGTAATTCCAGCACTTTGGGAGGCCGAGGCGGGCAGATCACATGAGGTCAGGAGTTCAAGACCAGCCTGGTCAACATGATGAAACCCAGCCTGTACTAAAAATGCAAACATCAGCCGGGTGTCATGGCAGGTGCCTGTAGTCCCCGCTACTCGGGAGGCTAAGGCAGGAGAATCGACTGACCCCGGGAGGTGGAGGCTGCAGTGAGCCGGGATTGCACCAGTGTACTCCAGCCTGGGCGACACAGCCAGACTCCGTCTCAGAAAAACAATCGTTTGCTCCAAAAGTTTCACCTTAATGAGAAGTAGTAATTAACAGAGTGTACTGGTGGGAAAGTCACAGTTTTTTTTTTTTTTTTTTTTTTTTATTGCATTTTAGGTTTTGGGGTACATGTGAAGAACATACAATATTGTTGCATAGGTACACACGTGGCAGTGTAATTTGTTGCCTTCCTCCCCTTCACCTATATCTGCCATTTCTCC
>CAUYQU010076961.1:0-51082 GCA_963574635.1 Cheracebus regulus
GAATTCAGTCAACTGAAAAAAAAAAATAACTTTTGCTCAGAAAAGACAAGGTCCTAGGGGAGAAAACAAAAACATGAAGGCCTTTTAAATAAACACACACACACACACACACACACACACACACACACACACACACACACACACACACACACACACACATCTTGGATGTTAGCTTTTAATCATGCTGACTTTTAAACATAAAGCTCCTTTGAAAAAAATCTTTTTAAATCTCATTACCATAAATCAACTACAACAAATTGTTGATATTTCCGAACTACCAAGTATTAAACTAGAAAGGGCCTGATTTAGGAATCAAACCCAGGCTGCAGTGGTGATAAAAAGAAGGCAGAACCTTAGCTATGGAACTGCAGTGTGGGGTGATAGCCATTGCTCTTTCCATGTGGCCTAGCTAGCAAAAAGGTGGCCTTGTTATGTGAATAAAGACCCTCAAGTAGTCGAAATCAAAAATCTTTCTTTTGCTGGCTCTTTTTCTACCCCTCTAGCAGTTACCCTGTAACATTCACAGCAGGTTGAACGAAGTGTTTTATGAATTCTGGAAGAAGTGCATCAAGAAGCAGAATAAATAACACACAGTGAGGATCACATGTGAGATGGACCAGGAAACTGATGGGCTGATCCTCTCTGTGAGTTTCTAGAGACAGTTTACTGAACTTGATACTTTACTTAGCAAAGAGATGTTTCTTGTTATAAAGTGCAAATTCTCCTGACCTCTGAAACCCAGAGAAGTCCAACTCTGTGTATCTTTGCTGAAGAGGACACTCCAGAATGAGGTGCTCTCACTGGAGAGACATAGCAAACACTATTTCAACTTTCTTGGTTCAAAATCATGCAGTGCCACCCTGTTATTATTCCCAGAATCAATTAAGGTCCAATGATTTCAGATTAATGGTTCTAGAATGTTGTCCATTTGCTCTCCTAACTCTGCCACAATAGGAGAGCACCCAGCACTGCTTTATTTTTTTTCCAGGGAGGCACCTTAGTCCCTACCAGGAATGAAGCAACGTGTCAACCTGGCATGGGACCAGGACACATTAGCATGCACCAAGGGGAACCTAGCCAGCCTGTGATCTGTTTGTAGAAACAGAGAAGGCAGCGATTTGGGGTCCCCTGACAATTTGGGGACTGCAATAATGACACATGGCTCCACGTAAATTGGATGTGACAGTGTTTTCCAAAATATAAAGCAAAACCCAGCAATGTGACCTTGTGTTCTCATCACTGTTGTGATTATGATAGTGTCTTTTCTATTCCTTCCTGCCTTGTGCTTCCACCCTCCTTAACTCTTTCTGTTTTCACTCCTCTTCATCGCTTCTTCTCCTCCTCCTTATACTTCAAGGTGCAGACAGTTTCATATCCTATCTGTCTGTCCTGGAACCATCAAAGTTGGAGTAAATGCAATACTTCCTCTAGGAGTCAGTCTTTCCTAACCCATAGTCATTTTTTTCCATTAAAGTATCAAGTTTGAAGGAAAATATACTAATATCTCATCTCTGTTTTTTTTTTAAAGTTCCAGGGCACATATGCAGTGTGTGCAAGTTTGTTACATAAGTAAACATGTGCGGCAGTCATTTGCTGCATCTATCAACCCATCACCTAGGTATTAAGCCCAGCATGCATCAGCTCTTTTCTCTAATATTCTCCCCCTCTTCCCTGCCTCAACAGGCTCCAGAAAGCGTTGTTCCCATCCCTTTGTCCATGTGTTCTTGTTGTTCAGCTCTAAAGCCAGAGGCCTTTCCTAAAGTTTCTGTCCTGCATAAGCAGCTCCTCACTCAACATTTACATTTTGCAAAGTCTCAAAGACAAGAAGAGACTCACCTCAAAAGATCTGTCTCAAGTGCTTTTCCCACTAACCTGTAGGTGAGAGGCTAAACTAGATGCACAGAATGAAGTAGGAAAGTAAATATGTGTTATCCTTTCTCAAACACACTGGAGGAGGTTCATACCTGCAATGTACAATTTAAAATATGAAACTTCATAATCATCTCATCTTCAAAAACATTTTTCTAGGCTTTTTGTTCAAATGCATATATCACTAAGCAATATTGCTCTCAAAAAGCAATACAAGTGAGAACATGTGGTATTTGCTTATAAGTGGGAACGTGATATTTGCTTTTTGTTCCTGCATTAGTTTGCCAAGGATAACAGCCTCCAGTTTCATCCATGTTCCTGCAAAGGATGTGACCTCATTCCTCTTTATGACTGCATAGTATTTCATGCTGTATATGTACCACGTTTTCTTTATCCAGTCTATCATTGATGGGTATTTCAGTTGATTCTATGTCTTTGCTATTGTGAATAGTGCTGCAATGAACATACACTCGTCCATGTGTCTTTACAATAGAATGATTTACATTCCTTTGGGTATATACCCAGTAATGGGTTTTCTGGATTAAGTTGTATTTTCAGTTCTAAATCTCTGAGAACTCACCATGCTGTCTTCCAAAATGGTTGAACTAATTTACATTCCCATCCACAGTGTAAGTGTTCCTATTTCTCCACAATCTCACCAGCATCTGTTGTTTCTTAAATTTTTAATAATAGCCATTCTGACTGGCATGAGATGGTATCTCATTGTGGTTTTGATTTGCATTTCTCTAATGTGCAGTGATGTTGAGCTATTTTTCATGTGTTTGTTGCCCCCCTCAAAGTTTCAGTGTTTTTAAAAAATAAGAATTACCTCACTAAATTAGTACAAGTTTACAAATTCACTGTAGTAGAAACCTATGAATTAATCTTTTTTTATCTCTTTGGTAGCATTTTAAGGTTTTCCTTCCACTGATTGAAAGGATTCTGTGAGTTAGTGGAGTGACTGACTTCCTGGACAGGCAGTGTTGAGCATTGGGCAGTGATGGGATTTAGGCTCATGCAGATGTGGGCTTAGATCCTGGAGGCCATGTGTAGTCATGCCATGTCTTTGGACAAGTTACAATGCTGATTTCTCTAGGATTTTTTTCTCTCTTTTGTGAAATGGGTATAAGTGATATCATTCTACAATTTGGAGTGATGATGGATACTCTATGCCAAGTTTTTATAACATGATGTACTATGAGAATTCTGAAAAAAATGTCAGTTTTCATCTATGCACACATCTATTATTGACCACATAACCTGTGGGCATCTCCTATGAGCTGGGCCATACAAATTTTATTGTAGAAAAAATTCTATCAAGTTGCTGCCTTCATATACTTTCCTTTCTAAGAAGAAAAGCCACAGATAAGCCTACAAATGAATCAGAGATATTGGAAAGTGAGAATTGCTGCAAAGAATAGCAGAATATCCATAATGGCAGAATGCTGTCATGGACTGGATGGTGAGGGGCAGTGTCCTGTAAGCAGCCCAAGGCAGCCTGGAGGAGCAGGTGCCATTTCAGCTGAGACTTGAATGAATGGAGAGTGACATACAGAGGCACATCTGAGGAAGAATGTTCCAGGGTGGGAACAGCAAGTCCAGGGCCTGAGGGTGAAAGGCACTTGGTGAGGTCAGGAAGGTCAGGAAAATGTGATTTTTGGGGACAAGGGGACCTCACATGATAGAAACTCACCCGAGTTTATTTAGGAATAACATTAAGGCAAAAGGTACAAGAAACATAAAGTTGGCTCAAGTTTAAAAATAATAAATAAGACAGCCAGATATCTTAATTATTCGTGAATTCATTATTTGCTGTCTGGATTACTTGTGGCATATTTTTGTCATCATTCAGCCAGAGCCTCAGATGCCAAAAACATACAATTCTGGGAGGACAGAAAGTAGATTGAGTACTTACCTGTGTACAAAGTTGGCCAGGGCTGGCATCCTTCACTCCCGGGGGAAGTGAAAAACTTTGATTAGGAAATGGGACACTGACTTTTCAGCCAAGAATTACTGTGTCTCTGCCTAGTGCCCCAATCCTTATAGCCTTTTCTGTTATCTCTAGGGCCAGAGGCCCAAGGATTTTTTTCTAGGATATTTTCCTCTCTTTTGTAAAGAGAGAAAACTTTTCAGTTTGAAAATAAAATGCCCACACTAAAATGACTGTGTTTTCTTTAACCTCCATGTTTGATCAGGGCATATGAAGGTGATCATTCTATGATGAGTCAAATAACAGTAACTCAGGCCTAAAAAGACTCATTGGCAATGCAGTCTTGTCAGAGACAACTAGCAGAGCCTCAGAGCTCAGCATACTCGTGTTGCTGGTGCAGTTTTTTTCTCTTCACAAAGGGTGTTTCCTCGGGTCTCTCAAAGAATTTCAGAAACTGGAGAAGTCTAGTGTTTTGCTTGGTTTCACTAATATTTATTCATCACCTGCTATGACAAGCACACTACAAACATGAGTTACTCCGAGGTTCTATCAGGAGTGAGCTGGCATCTCTGGAAAGAATGAAAGTCTTTGATAAGAAAGAGTGATGTTTGAACTGGCCTCAGGTTTCCAGGAGACTCAGATATGAACATTAATATTCTTGACATTTGAAAGGCCTTGCCACCTTTAATATCAAGTAACAACCTTTTTGAGAGCCATGTTGCTTAGTGATTTATGCATTTGAATAAAAAGCGTAGAAAAATGTTTTTGAAGACGAGATGATTATGAAGCTTCATATTTTAAATTGTATGTTGCCGATATGAACCTCCTCCAGTGTGTTTGAGGAAGGATAGCACATATTTACTTTCCTACTTCACTCTGTGCATCTAGTTTAGCCTCTCACCTACTAGGTTGGTGGGAAAAGCACTTGAGACAGGTCTTTTGAGGTGAATCCCTTCTCCTCCTCTTTGAGACTTTGCAAAATGTAAATGTTGGGTGAGGAGCACTTACCCAGTATCGAAACTTTAGGAAAGGCCTCTGGCCTTAGAGCTGTCTTGCTTGGCAGTGAGACGTCCATTGTTTAAGTCACCAAGGCTTCTCCCAGACCCGGTGGCTCCTTGTCTTAATCCAAATCTGGGACTAGAATTCCATGTATGTGTCTCTCACAGTTTAATCCATACCCTATCACCCCCATATTCTAGCTCAGTGCCCCAAAATGTGTCCAAAGAAACCTGCAAAGACTAATATGCCCCTGGGTGGGTGTGTATGTGTGTGGTGACATGGGGTTGGGATTGAGTGAATGGAACCATGTGATTCCCCTAAGGAGACCACAAACACCAGCAACACTTTGTGATGTCTCCTTTCTGAAATGGGATTGAGTAAAGAAGAGGCCCTAGCCTCCGTGGGGAGTCTACAGCAACCAAGGAAGAATCTCCTTCTCCTTACACAAAAACACAGGAAGACGGACATGATAGTGGTGTATTTTTTATACTCAATTGTCCAAAGAGACCTGTGTCCTTTTGTACCTCTCAGAGGCCTGAGAAGACACATGAAGACTGTAAGCCCAGGTGGGAAAGGAGAGGTGCAGAGAGAGAGAGATGGATCAAGGGCTCTGGAAGACCAGAGGAGGGAGAGGGCACTTTCCCTTAAGTGAGATAAACTTCCTCTGGCTCAGAGGATCAGGGGAAGCTGTGGGTAGGGAACAAGTAGATCAAAGGGGAATCAATTCAGAAGATAGGGGAGGTCAGGATTAATCCAGAAGCCAGATGATTGAAAGATCAAGAGGAAATAAAATCCCTTATTTCATGGGGAAGTCCCATCCCAGCAGGACATTCCTAAGGCACCTGGGAAGAGAGCATGTGGGAAGGGAAGACTTGGGAACAGAGGATCTGGGAAGCTGCTGAGCACCTCTATGCTGTGCTGCCATTCCAGTTCCTGAAAGTTCTGCAGCTTTTTCCTTTCATGGTCCAATGGCAGATGGCTGGTGAGTGAGGACTCTGAGCTGGACCCTCTGTGTTTTCATGCCACCTTTCCCATTTGCTGACTGTGCCACATTAGACAGGAGTCTTGATGCTTTAGGTCCCCTTTAAAACAAGAACAGTCCTGGAATTGTTGTGACTCATCAGTGAGTTAACAAGTGTGAGGTCCAGAGAACAGTGCTTGGCACAGAGTAGGTGCTACCTCAGTGTCAGCTGGTGTCATTATTTTTATATAATTATCCAACGTGTTTCTGGTAAACTCTAGAAAGCTTTATAGACACTGAGAACTGAGATTGCACATCACTTTCTCTAAAGCACTTAGAGTAACCATCTTCAGATACAAACTAACACTTTCCAGTTCAAAAATAAAGGGCTGTGTTGATTTATGTTTGCATGATGTTTTCTGAGTTCCTCTTTTCTCAAAGACATTATAAATAAAATTTATAAAAGATTCCTCCCCCAGGTATATTCTACCTTCTGCTGCTATATTAATCTTTCAGAACCCATCTCTAATTAATTTTCAATATTTAAAAATATCATTTAAAAATTTATCTATCTTTACTAAGGTATAGTTGACAAATACAAATTGTATATATTTATGGTGTATACCATGTGTCTTGATATATTTTTACATTATGAAAAAAATTTAATGTAGTTTACATATCCATCATCTCAAAACTTGTTTTTTGTGTGGTAAGTACACTTCAAATCTAATTTCTTAGCAATTTTTGATACAAAGTTCAATAAAATATGAATGAAATAATATTTTATACCAGTCCTTAAATGACAGGCACTGTTGTAAGCTTCTTTCAATCTCACAGCCACAATCCTATGAGCAGGGTGATCATACTACTGATTTTAAATGCCAGGCACTTTGGAGAATGAAAGGGAACCCTGAATGGGTGGGGTGCCAGGACAGCAAAGTCAAACAGGACTGTCCTCAGCAAACCAAATGTGTGGTCACCACCATGTGAGGTGGGTAGATCATTTTACCCCAGATAAAGGACATGGCCACAGAGATTCCATAGAACTTCTCGGAACACAGCTAGGAAGTGGCAGAAGCGGGATATGAAGCCAGGCATTCTGGCTCCACTGGTTGCTCTCAACACTGTTTCTCTCCTTGGCTGGACCCTGAGAAACCTGCACATCATGGCTTTCAGGGGGTTCCTGGTAGCCTTGACTCCTACTGCTGCCCTATGTGTACTCCGGGTTGATTTCTGCACCAGCCCCATAGTTTTCTGCTTGAGAACTTTGTTCCCTGTAGACTCCACTCCACCACTGCCCTTGCATCAGCAACCCTATGTTGAAACACTTCCTTCATTCCCAAGCCATATCAAAGACGACCCATATCTTGTCCCCTCCCAGCTTCTGTGTCCCCTGGATCTCCCTCTTCAAACGAATGCATGGCTGTCCATGGGCAGCTCTATCCTGACATCTGCAGGACCGTGATGCTGACCCTCCCTCTCTGCTCATGCCCCTGGACAGCATGGCCTCTGCATCTTCTGTCTTTGTGTGGCAACATTGTACAGTAGATGCTCAATAAATAATTTTGTAATTGATTTTCTAGAGCATAATTTGGTGTTTTACAAGACTTTTCTGATATTACATGTTTTATGACTAGGTCTATTTAGAAAGAGGTACTTACCTATTTTGAATCGTTAGTAAAAGGAAACATCAGACACGACAATAAACCACACACCAGAGTGACATGCTGAACATTTACACCAATATTGTCCTTTCCTAGATGAGGAGTTCAGGGTTAGGGGTGTGAGGACACAGGTAAGGAGAGGAGATACTTGGAGACTGTGCCAACCAGGGCCTAGGTCACCTCAGTGTCCCTTTTCTTCAGAAGTGACCATTTCCATGACACCGTCTCAACTGGATCCACTTGATGAGTTCAGACCAGGAGCTGGATCTGGAAGCAGAGCCAGGAATAGGTTTCTGCCCCTGGCTAATTCTCCACGGCTCCTTCACCAAATCCCTGAACTTTACTCAATCTGACATTTCCCTGTAATGTGTGGTTAAAGGCTTCCTCCTGTGCACATGTAACTGTGGATTTAGTTCATCAAATATCTGCACCAACAGGTTCCTTAAATTCGTGATTTTTCTTCTTTCAATGCCCCCATTTTACTAGTAACTGTAGTGACCCCAGAGTTGTGCATATCCAGTCCTTAGGGCCACTAGTAGAGTTATAGAGGAGAATTGATATAAAGTTTTCCATTCTAGAGCAGTGATTTTCAACTAGGCCACCTCTACTTCCCTCTTTTCCCGACCCCTGCAGATGTCAGTCTGGAGATGTTTTTAATTGTCAGGGCTGGACGGCAGTGGGGGCGCTATTGGCATCAAGTGGGCAGAGGCGAGGGGTGCTGCTGAGCATCCTACAATGCACAGGTTAGACCCCAAAAGGTTTACTCACTCTCGATGTCACTAAGATTGAGAAATCCTGTGCTACAGCAATATCTGCCCTCATTCAAGGTGCCAGCAAGAGTGTGGGCATCTTTATTCTCCAGGTGGCTCAGGTCAGGCATGGCTCACATCCATGCC
The DNA here is from genome assembly GCA_963574635.1 of Cheracebus regulus. NCBI lineage: Eukaryota > Metazoa > Chordata > Mammalia > Primates > Pitheciidae > Cheracebus > Cheracebus regulus. Next base: position 8,320 of record CAUYQU010076961.1, read on the forward strand.
TTTACCCAGGCTGCTCCATGCACCTGGGGGCCTTACTTCCCCTGCCTGTCATGCTCATCTTCTAGGCGCTTCATGGTCCAAATCAGCCATCACCTCTTCCACAAGCCTTCCTTTGTAGTTCCTTCAATTACATAAGCTTTTAAACTTTCTTTAATAAGATCTCATAGTCATGATATACATTGTGTCCTTCTTTAGTTCTACATTTTGCCTTCTCATTCAACTAGCTAATTAATTCTTTAACGAAAGTCATTCCTTTTTTAACTTTTAATTTCAGAGGTATACGTGTACAGAATGTGCAGGTTTGTTACATAAGCAAACATGTGTCGTGGGCTTTTGTTGTGCTGATTATTTCATCACCCAGGCACTAAGCATACTACCCATTTGTTATTTTTTCTGATCCTCTCTCTCTTCTCACCCTCTACCCTCCAATAGGCCCCAGTATCTGTTGTTCTCCTCTACGTGTCCGTGTATGCTTATTAACTAGCTTCCACTTATAAGTGAGAACATGAGGTGTCTGGTTTTCTGTTCCTGCATTGGTTTGCTAAGGATTAAGATCTGCAGCTCCATCCATGTCTCTGCAAAAGGCATGATCTCTTTCTTTGTTTAAAGCTACATAGTATTCTACGGTGCATATGTGCCACATTTTCTTTATCCAGTCTATCATTCGTGGGTGTTTAGGTGGATTCCATGCCTTTGCTATTGTGAACAGTGATGCAATAAACATATGCATGCATGGGATTGCCGGGTCTAATGATATTTCTGACTTTAGGCCTTTGAGGAAGACCACACTGTCTTCCACAATGGTTGAACTAATTTACACTCCCAACAACGGTGTCTTCCACAATGGTTGAACTAATATTTACACTCCCAAGCATTCCTTTTTCTCCATAACCTCACCAACATCCATTATGTTTTGACCTTTTAGTTATAGCCATTCTGCCTGGTATGAGCTGGTATCTCACTGTGGTTTTTATTTGCGTATCTCTAATGACCAGTGATGTTGAGCTTTTTTTCATATGTCTGTTGGCCACATGTACGTCTTCTTTGGGAAATGTCTGTTCATATCTTTGCCCACATTTTTGTTTATTTTTATGTGTGTGTAAATTTGATTAAGTTCCTCACAGGTGCTGGATATTAGACCTTCATCAGGTGCATAGTTTGTGAAAATTTTCTCCCGTTCTGTAGGTTGTCTGTTTGATCTGTTGATAGTTTATTCTGCTCTTTAGTTTAATTAGTTCCCATCTGTCGACTTTTGCTTTTGTTGCAATCGCTTGGCATCATTGTCAGGAAACCTCTGCCTGTGTCTGTGTCCTGAATGGTACTGCCCAGGTTGTCTTCCAGGGTTTTTACAGTTCGTTTTCTGGAGCATCCACTAAATCCTACTTTAATCTCTGTTTCCCAAATTCCTTGTCTTCCTCTTGCTTCTTCTACTGCTTTCTGGTGGAACATAGCCTCCCATAACTTTCTGAGAAGAATTTCATTGGTGATAAAAATGTTCAAGGATTTGCATGCCAAAAAATGTCTGTATCCTGTCTGTGTGTTTGAACAACAGGAGGCCAGGTATAGATTCACATCTGTGTAGAATTACAGAATGGGATCCTCTAAATTTTGAGTTGTTGCTCCTCTGACTTCCTGTTCTTCTGTTGGTTCCATTATTATTCCCCATCCTTAAATGTGTCTTGTGCTTTTTTCCAGAAAGATCTTTTCTTTAAGATGATGTTTCAAAATACTAATAAAATATGTTTTGCTACGGGAAACGAGTGGATTTCCATGTTCTAAATAATTTTCAGTGTATGCTTGATGTTGTCACACTACACATTTCTAGGAAATTCTCATTCCAAACAGAAGCTCTGTATTCCTCCACAATGACTCTCAATGCCCTCTTCTCCCTGTCCCAGCCTGAGCAGTCTTGCTGGATCCCACTTCACACTGTTTTAACAGCATCTCCAGAAGGAAAATGTTATTGTACATGACATAAATGTGATTAGCTTCGAATGGTGAAAATGATGAGCACCCAGGCTTCAAAGGCTATGGAAGTAGCTAAGGCAGTGGCCCTAAGCGACAGCCCTGGTGAGGTCAGGAGTCCTGTAAGTATCATGGAGGACTCCTGTACCAGCTACTGCTTCCCCAGGTCACTGGATGACTGCACCTATAGAAAAGAGAGGTGAGAGAATGGGGACTGCAAGGGCTCTACGTACACACAGATTCATGTGTTCTGTATAGAGCCTTGGCATCACCTGCTTTTGACAGCTTCCCAGTGGATTCCAAAACAGAGTCAGGATTAAGGGGCCCTGGGCAAGGCATTTCTCATTCTCATGTTCATTAGTGGAAACAATCTTGGACCTTCTGGGGTACTAGGGAGGACTAAAAAAGAAATGAAAAATGTTCCAGCAAAATGCCTACTAGGGTGTTCAATAAATAGAAATTATTATTAATTGTAAGTATTAGAGTAATAATTTCTAAAATGTGTTGAATGCCTTATAGTATTAATTTATGTAATATGTTCTCACAACAATGCTATGACATGCATCCTATTTCACAGGAAAAATAAATGGATGATAAAGAAGGATGTCTATGTATATGAGTGCATGTGTGTATAAAGATGTAATATAAGTAGGAATCCAAGAGGGCTTCACAGAGAAGGAGACATGTGATGTGCTTTCTATGGATGGGGTGGTCAAATGTCTTAGGTAAGTACATCTGTAAAGGCAAAGGAAACCCCATATGCCCTGGGGCAAGGATGTGACTCATGTGATGCATAAGAAATGAGATATAAACAACTACGGCTAAGGACAGAGCACCCAGGAAAAGAGAAGATGAGGAGAAAGGGCTCCCAGGAGCAGAGTCTTGGAAGTCCTTGCGTGGAACAAAAGACTTTGGATGTGTTCCTCCAGGAGTGGTTCCTCTCTGGGTTTCTCAGATTATAGCCTGAGCTCTGTGAACTCTTGTGTCTGTCCATGCACAACGTGTAGACTAAACTGGTCATGAGTTTCACACACTTAAGTTCTATTTTTTTAAGTGTACATTTTTCTGGTGTTATTAAAATACAAATTTCTTTTAAAAACAATATTTAATAATAACTACTGTTATCTACTCTTTTCTCAGTTGTATAATAATAAATATGATTATGTAAATATGAGTTTAGGGTAAAGAATATAACTTCCCTTACTTGAAACACTTGAGAACATGTGCCCTCTGGTCATTTAGGGTTCTTGAAAGAGGATAGGATCATGTTTCAGTTTTGGGAGGCTCACTTTAGCATGAATAAGAAGGATTTATCACAAGAAGGGTTCACAGAGGCTGGGAGACAATTTAGGAGACTTTAATCTGAGTTGAGTTTTAAAAAACTCAGACAAGACTGTTAGGTGGTTGTGTGATGGGAAAGAAGGGACTCGTTGAGGTGACGTTGTGGCTGTGGAGTCAATAGAACTTAGTGTGTGGTGAGAAGTCAGGAGAGAGGGAGCCATAGTTAGCTGATTTATGCTTCTATCTCCTAAAAGATATCCACATTCGAATACCTGGAATCTGTGACTGTTCCATTACAAGATGAAAAAGCATTGTGTAGACGTGATTCAGTTAAGGCTTTTGAGATGGGGACATTATTCTGAATAATCTGGTACTTCCTAATCCCAACCCCTGTATTTTGTAATTAAAAGTCAGAGGGGGTTTGACATGGAAGGAAAAGGAGACGGGAATGTATCATGGAGGCAGAGGTTGGAGTGATGTGGCCACAGAACCAGGATAATCAGCAGCCCGGAAGCCAGAAGCAGCGCTTAGTGAACTCCCCCTGAGAGCCCCCAGAAAGAATAGAGCCCTGCTGCTCTCTGACCTCCCCACGGTGACACCAGTGTTGGGCTTCTGGCCACAGAGGTACAAGAGAATCAGTTGTTTTAAGACACCTAGCTTTCAAAGGTTTCTTCCAGCAGCCACAGGACACCAAGCCAGGAACCTGTGGCGTCTCCTTGGGTCCTGGTAAGGGCACTTGCTGGGCTCATGCATTAGCCTGGGTGGACGCGTGGAAGGGAGAGCAGGCTGGAGGAAGACCCTGTGCTCCGTTTTACATCCTGCTCCTGAAATGACTGTAGAGCGCTCACTGGGAGCTGTCCAGCTGACGGGTGCTGATCTCTGGAGCCTCTGGTAGAGCTTGAGGAAGGAAGTATTTGCCTCAGGTGCTGGTGAGTGATGCAGACACTGATGAGTGCTCTGAGTGTGGGGAGTGAAACAATCCGAATTCCAGGTTGAAACCTGGCGATGCCCTCAAATTGTGATAAATGTAAAATAAAGTATACTGAACATGACAGAGGAAACCACCATGCAGAGATGGCACCAAGCAGGCTGTCTGTGGGTCTCAGGGGACATTACGTTAGGGCTGCTGCTGGTGGGAACCATGTGCCTGGGCACCCAGGCAGTCTGGGGAGCCCTCAGTCCAAGATCAGCAGGAACGTTATAACTCCTGTTTCCCCGTTACCATGGTTTTCATTCACGGCCGCAGGATGGGAAATCTGTAAGGAATGCAGGATGATTTCTGCGGAATATTCCCTTCTGGGATGCCTGCACTCAGGCCCCATTGGTAATGGAATGCTGGTACTCTAGAGTTGATTATCAGCCACAGAAAAGCCTGCTCCCCTATGGAAACCACCCTCGACTCAAGGCCCGAGACTGCAAAATCATAACAAGACCAGTGGAGACGTGCAGGGCAAGTGATTTATTAAAGCAAGATGTTGAAACCTTTACATTTTTTAGTGAAGATCAGGGTATCATTGAAAGACCGTGGAAACCAGGTTGAGCATTTTCACATCTCATATACATTTTGCCACTATCTTCCCCTGAAATAGAAAAAAAAGAAAGGAAGGAAAGTTGGGTCAGTCATGCTGCTGCTGATGATGACAGGCTAACATTAAAGAGGCCAATAGGATTTTGCCCCAATGGCCAATGGAAAGGCAGAGGCAAGAATTCAGTTTGGGAAACTGAGGCCTAGACCTGGTGGCCTTACAACATTCATTATGGTGAGAAAGCAGCCTTTCCCCCAGCAGGCCAATAGCCCTCGGAAGACCCAGGAGTTAGGCCAAGAGTTTTCATGGAGTGGGTGGGGAGGGGTTGACAGTGCAGCCACAGGTTATTGTCCGGGCTGTCCCAGGACTGCGGAGTCTCCTGATACTTCTAATGGGGGACCCGGGGCTCTGAAGCCAGGCAGGGCAGGACAGGGAGGGCCTCTGGGAAACATGCCTTCCAGGAGACTCCACTCTTCCCATGAGAGAATTCTGCCCAAGAGCCAAGGCACTTCTCAGCCCTGAGCCTGCAGCTTTTATGAGTATTTGCTGCCAAACCTCAAGACAGCAACCCAGAGTCAGCCAGGCTCAGAGGGCCCTGTAATCCTATGATTTCTTGAGAAAGACTTAGTGAGAACATCCCACTCCATGGCACTGCAGGAAGTAGAGCAGTGAAAAAGTCTTGGTCCACTGGCCGTGGTCAGGAGAGCTTATGGATGAGGAGCGGATAGTGGGCCCTGAGGAGATGGGAGGGGCTCCTGGCTCTGCAGACGCTGCAGAGGAGCCCAGTTCACCAGCACCCTGTCTATGAGAGGCCCAGCCCTAGGTCTCCCACAGCCTTCTCTCCCTGTTCAAGGCTCCCACACTCCCCAGGACATTCCACAGTGACTGTGACCACTGCGTGAGGGCAGGTGGGCCTCAGGAAAGCTCCCAGCAAGGATGTGGCCATGCTTGGCCTTTCACCACCCCTGCCTGGGCCCTGGTTCACTCCCCATGTCCCCAGCACACTCGGGGGTGTAGGTGAGTTGAATTATGCCTCTACATAAGGAGAAATAAATTACCAGGATTTCGTCAGTGCGAATTCGATTCCCAAGAGATATCTGATCCGTGCATTTCTTTACTTCCAACTTGGCTGCAGTAGCTTCTGGAGGTGGATCATATTTGGCAAGTTGCTGCTTTACAATATCGTTATGTGAGAATATGAATCTTCTCATCTCAGAAACAAGAGATGGGCAGACACCAGCATTGGCTGCAGCACAAAAATAAAGATATAGTTGATGTTAGGAAAGTCGATTTCTCTCTCATGGCTTCCTGATATTACACCAAACAGGATCCCCTGGATTCTAGGTCCCTTTACCATGATTGTGCTGATGACAGTGCCAGATACTCCAGGTATGACTTTCTCAAGGTCACACAACAAAGGGAAAAGCTTCATATCCTCAGCTAGACCTTTTTTTTTTTTTTTTTTTTTGAGACAGGGTCTCACTTTGTCATCCAGACTGGAATGTAGTGGCACAATCTTAGCTCATTGCAGCCTCAATGTCCTGGGCTCCAGCAATCTTCTGTCAGCCCCCAAAGTAGCTGAGACTACAGGTACATGTCACCATGGCCAGCACATTTTCTTGTTTTTTGGGGTTTTTTTTTGGTAGAGATGGGGTTTTGCCACATTGCCCAGGCTGGCGTCGAACTCCTAAGCTCAAGTGATCTGCCCACTGTGGCCACCCAACGTACTTTGACCCTTGACAGCCATAACCTTACTTCATAACCTTACTTACAGCCATAACCTCACTTCATTCTCGTAGCTACTCCTGGCAGAAGCTTTAACCACCAGTGATAGGAGGAGGCTTGGGGAAGCTGAGTATCGTGCCCAAGATCAAGGAGTGGGAAGTGGTGAATCCCAGATTCACCCCAAACCTCACATTACATCATCTGACACAGATACCATCCAGAAGTAAAGCCCAGGCAGAAGAATTCTGAACATTTGGCTGCATTGATTTTTCTATAAAACTTCCTAGGTGCTGCAGATTAGAATAAGTAGCTCTAAGATTTATGAGGGGCTTATTCAACAAGCACAGAAAAGGATCTGGAATTCCATTTGGTTTTGCGCAGATCTCAACCCCAGCACAAATAGGTGACCTCGTGCTTATAGAGGTGTGCTTCCCAGAGGCTGGTGCTGGACTCATGACTGATGTACTCACCCTGGTAGCAGCAAAGGCTCAGCATGACCAGCAGGAGACACACCGACAGCCTCATAGTGGCTTATTCTGCTGTGAGCTCAGCTTTCACAATGAGTGATTTGGATTAGACTCCAGGAGCCTATGTAGTCATGGAGCTCAGGGCTATTTGTACCTAGGGAGCCTGGCTGGTCCTACCCACTAGGGCACCTGGTAGGTCAGGAGGCTTGGCTCCCAGCCTGCCCTTCCAAGCCAAGGCGGCTGCCATCCATCAGTGTCGCCTCCTTAGGCATCTCTGCATCTGAGTGGGGCGGAGTACAGGATGGCAGCCCTGCAAGACCTCTGCTCTGGGCTCCAGGTGACCATTCAGGCACATCTGGAAATGTTCCTGCGATTCTCAGTTTCCTTCTGAGCTTTTGCTGATTATTTCTTTTTATCTTTGTAGCAGTGTGGGGGTGTAGGTGGATTCTGACTTCAGCAAGCAAAGGAAACTGGAAGACTATGTTCTAGAGCCTTTCAGTTTCCTTTGCTGGGAGAGCAGGGACATAAAGAGACCCTGCTTTGATCCCCCTGCATCTCTGACAACCAGCCAGGCTTGTTTCAGCTGCACCCTGAGCAAGTCTAAACAAGACCTACCCTTCCCCTCAGCCCCTTCCATCACCACCATGTTCATAGCATAGGTACCCAAAACCTACTTCAATGCATCCCACCTTTGGAGGATTTCCTGGGGAAAAACTACTGCTGCATCTGTTCCCTAGCCTGCCTCACTCCCAAACCTGAGTCTTGTTTATGGGGTAGGTTAGATATATGACAAACATTCACAGATTCACATTTTCTACCCATAAAAAGCAAGCTTTCTTTGATGTGTAGCCACCCACATCTTATCTTAGGGCTGATCTGATGATTAAATAACCCAACTCTTCTTTTCAAGGAGCTTTTTCAGTGTTCAGAGCTAGTCATGCATCAGAGACATATTGAGAGTTCTTTGCTCCGGGACTCTAGGCTGGGAAGATAATGGAAGGGAAGAGACAGATGAACAGGGTGGCTGGTCACTTCCCCTTAACCCCTAGGCTCAAGTTTTCCACTTCAAACCTAGCTGTGCTGCCTGAGCTAATCCCATTTTTAATGGAAAGTGAAGGAAGACCCCAGACAAAGCGATATATACCCCCATGCCCTCCCACTGCAGGGCCTTCACGTGGTGTGAGTAGGTAATCATCAGAAATTTCTCTCTTAAATGAATGTACATTTGAGAGGAGTCACAGCCCAGACCAGAGCTTTCCATTCTCAACTACACAATCAAATCACTTGGAGCTTTTAAAATATAGTAATCCCACAGGCTTCACTCTCTGGTAATTTTGATTCAGTAGCATTGGGGTGACTCCCTGGTTTCTGCACTGTTTAAACTGCTCTGGTGTTTCGCACAGGCCGCAGGGCTGAGAACTAGCCAGGAAAACCTTTCAGAAGGAAGAGGACCTTGTGGGTTATGTCATGGAAGACACATTGCCAGGTTCGGTTGAGTCCAAGCTGAGGGCAACAGTGGATCTCTTTCATCACACAGGACGACGAGGGAGTCCCCAAATCAGTCCTGATGCTACCAAGGAGGGGGAGGGTTAGTAGTGAGGCTCATGGCTATGAGGGTTCAGATCCTCATTTATGGGCTCCTGGACCTTAGGAAAATTATTCAGTTTATGTAACCCCAGTTTTCTTCTTTGTCAAAGTAGGCTATTAATGATGCCTACATCATTGAGTTGATAGGTGATCAAATGAGTGTGTTCCTGGGAGTGTGTATTTTTAAAATATACCAAGTTCTCAATCAATGTAAACTTACCATTATCTTTCCCATTTATCATATATGTCATGGTTGTCACTAGTTCCTAATTTAGAGCACAACCAACATCCACAAAATCACCTACTTGCAGAACTACATGGACACCTAGATACACCAATTCTCTCTGACATAAATGGAAAAGGGAACCCAGCTCATGGTCTCTGGGTCTCCATGGGTTTCAGGACTCACGCCTCTTTTGCAGCAGACAGGCCTGTGAGACATTCACCCTATCTGTGGATGAGAGTTTACCCTCACTCCGGCTTGGCATTCACCTTGTCATCTGTACAGTCCATTGGGGAGGATGTGTATCTCTCAGAGAAGATTCTTGGCCTGTATTTTATTATTCCTACCACAGTTAACACCTACACAGGGTTTGTTGTTGTTGTGGTGGTTGTTGTTGTTGTTGTTGTTGTTTTCATCATTGACACTTTTCACGGCTCCCTCGTTTTTACATAGTTGACTCAAGATTTTACTTTATTCTTTCCATCTATGGGCATTGTTGCCTGAGTCCAATGACTTGGTCATTGCTCCCCTTCATGTACTCTGCTGTAACCATGCACCTCTCATTTGCAGCAATCTCAAGGCTGTTGTATTATAAATGTGCAATCATTTCATTTATGCAAATTTTTCTTGACTGTTAGCTCCATAATCACAGGGTCAGTATCTGGTTTTGTTTATCCTGGCTTAGCACAGTGGCTGGCATGGAGAAAAAGATCAGCAAGCCATCTTGTAACAAATGAACGATAAATTTATGAATCAACAAACTGCTAAATTGGTGATGGTCATGTTTAGTGTAAAAGAGTGCTCATGGTGCCAGGCTTCCCTGTGGGCAGTTGAGGGTTAGTAGCGTGGTGGTGACTGTGGAAGAAACTCAGTGGTTTTCCACATCACTAGAGAGAACAGTGGCAAGAGGGTAGTGCTGCACCAACCACCCAACCCCTAATCTTCTAGTGCACACCAAGACCTAAACAATTTCAGGGAAATTTAATATCAACTCACCAAGCTCTACATCCACTAACAGAAGCTCCTCTTTAGTTTCTCTTCCAATTAGGAGGATCACAGCTTCTGAGTTTTCAGGGTCTCAGCGGTAGAGCAGCCAATGGGGACTATTTCTCTGCCTCCCCCCAGCCATGAGCAGAGTGCTCCAGGGAAACACAGGGGAGGCATGGAATGTTCTGGGTGAAAGCATTGAGATGTGAGGCTGGGAATCTAGAGAAGTATATCTAAGTCCTGCTCAGGGACACGTAGCATTGGATTCACAAAACAAAACAAAATGTGGAACAAGCCCAGGCAAAAACATGAGGGAAGATGACCCAGCACAGACCAAGTGGCTTGTGAGGGACATCAGGTAGACAGGTGAACCTGAAACCAACAGGTGCACATGGTAGGTAGAACAGGGAAGGGTTTGTGGCTGGAGAACAGCGTGGGCCAAATGGCGGGGAGCTTGTACTTTCCTCTGTGGGTCCTGACAGCAGAATGGGTGAGAGAGGTGAGACACCTTCAGATTTTATCTCAATGCTTTTTTTTTGACGTTTTCAAATCTCAGGTCAAAATAACATAGATTTTCATACCCAATAAAATAGGTATTGTATATCAGATAAACAAGCAAACTAATAAATTTGAAAATAACACTGTAACAAGGATGAGCAGAGATAGCAATTCTTGTGCACTCTTGATGGGAACATTAAATAGGCAGCCACCATGGAAGAGTATGATGTGTCTCAAATTAAAATAGAAAATATCATAGGATCAAGGAATTTCTCCTCTCATGATATAGCCAGAAGAACTGAAATCAGCATCTTGTAGAGGTATTGTATATGTGTGTCTTTAAGGACACTATTCACGTCAGTCAGTGGGAAACCAACCCAGTATTTATCCCCAGATGAATGGATGAAGCAAATCTAGGTATTCATGGAATAGAATCTTAGGCAGACTTAAAAGTAAAGAAAATTCAGATGCAGACTATAGAATTCAATATAGATGAACTAGAGTACATTATGCTATATCAAATAATCCAATCACAAAAGCAAATATACTATGATTCACTTATGTGTGGTATCTACAGTAGACAAATTCACAGAAAGAGAAGTTGCAATCGTGGTTTCCAGAGGCTAGAGGAAAAAAGATAGTGGGAGCTGTTGTTTAATGATACAGAGTTTCAGGTTCACACACACAGAAAAAAGTTTCTGGAGATGAACAATGTAAATATGGTTAATACTACTTAGGTGCACACCAAGAAATGCTTAAAATGATACTCTTGACATCTGTGTATCAATCACAGTGAAAAAAATTTTAAATCTCCTGAGTTTGAAGTCAATATCACACCTTCCAAGCACCTGAATTCAGAGCTTTCTGCTTCTGTAAATTCAAAACCAAGAGGGCCTTAAGCACATTCTCTTTCCTAAGCCCTTTCTTTCTGTTGACACATTCATTCTGCAAACAGATATCTTTTATCCTTGAGTGCACAAACATTGGCTTGGTTTCATAGAATGGAATGTTCCACGAAAATCCAGTCACCAAAATTACAGTGAGTTCATTCTATTTGAAAACATGCAGGTCCTGCGGGTTGCAAGACACTTCTGTAGCTAACGAGAATAGTGATAATAAAAAGACTAACAGTAGTTTTTAGTTTGTATGTCCATACCTGCAGAATGCAATTTATTATATTCACATATTTGTTACCCAAATGTAAAATACATGCTATTATATTTCCAATATTATAGTTGAGGCAACTGACTTACAGAAAATAAGAAAGCTGTCTGCAGTTGCACAGTTTGAAAGGCAAAGGTCTGGCTCAGGCAAGGATGGTGTGTGAGTTGTCAAGTAGTAATGTGCTTCTCTCAGTCCATACATCTGGCAGTGGTGACAGGTGAAGTGGGCTGGAAGTGGATGAAGATTAATTGCTATATTTGCTGCTCCTTGTATTTCACTTTTTGACTCAAATAAATTCTTCTAATCAATTATGTCTCATACTAGCTCCTTCATTTAGTTCGTTTCTTTCTTCCTGCTTTTTCGTTTAAAAAAGGGTGCTATACTGACAACATCAAATGCTGGCACGATGAGGAGCAGCAGGAACTCTCATTAACTGACTGGAGGGAATGAAAATGGTACAACAATTTGGAAGACAGTATGGCAAGTTATTACTAAAGTGAGCATATTGTCACTATAAATTCCAGTAAGTGTGCTCCTTGACATTGACCTAAATTAGTTGAAATTTTATTTCCATAAAAAAATATAGACACAGATATTCATAGACACAGATATTCAACTTGACTGAGAGTTGTCAAAACTGGGAAGCAACTGAGAAGTCCTTTAATAGGTGCAGGAATTATTACACTTTGGTCCATACAGACAGTAGAATATGATTCACCACCAAGAAGAAATAAGCAATTGTGTCATTAAAAGACAAAGAGGAATCTCAAATGCATATGACTAAGTGAAAGAAGCCAATCTGAAAAGATGACCTACTGTAGGTTTCCAACCACATGACATTCTGAAAAGCAAATATGAGACAAAGATTAGAGATTGACATAGGCTATTGGGGAGGAAAACCTAAAAAGAGAGAGTGGAAAGGATTTTTAGAGCAGGGAAATGATTCTGAATACCTTTTAAAAATGTTTTTATTTCCATAGGTTTTTGAGGAAGAAGTGGTCTTTGGTTACCTGAGTAAGTTCTTCAGTGGTAATTTCTGAGATTTTAGTGCACCCATCAACAGAGTAGTATACACTGAATTCAATTTGGGGTCTTTTATCCCTCATCCCCTCTCATCCTTTCCCCTGAGTCCTCAAAGTTTTTTGTATCATTCTTATGCCTTTGCATCCTCATAGCTTAGCTCTCACTTAGGAGTGAGACTATACAATGTTTGGTTTTCCATTCCTGAGTAACTTCACTCAGAAGAATAGTCTCCAGTTCCATCCAGGCTGCTGCAAATGCCATTAATTTGTTCCTTTTTATGGCTGAGTAGTATTCCATGGTATATCTATACCACAATTTCGTTAGCTACTCATTAATTGATAGGAATTTCACCTGGTTCCATATTTTTGCAATGCAAATTGTGCTGCTATAAATATACATGTACAAGTATATTTTTGTATAATGACTTCTTTTACTCAGTGACTAGCCGGTAATAAGATTGCATGATCAAATGTTAGTTCTACTTTTAGTTCTTTAAAGAATCTCCACACTGTTCTCCATAGTGGTTGTACTAGTTTACATTTCCACCAGCAATGTAAAACTGTTGCCTTGGTATTACATCTACGCCAACATCTATTATTTTTTGATTTATTGATGATGGCGATTATTGTGGGAGTAATGTGGTATCGCATTGTGGTTTTGATTTGTGTTTCCCTGATCAGTAGTGATTTTGAGCACTTTTCATATGTTTGTTGGACATTTGTATACCTTCTTTTGAGAATTTCCAATTCATGTCCTGAGCCTACTTTTTGATGGGATTGTTTGGAGTCTTTACTTGCTAATTTGTTTGGGTTCCTTGTAGATTCTGGATGTTATCTTTTGTCAGATGCATAGATCATGAAGATTTTCTCCCACTCTGTGGGTTGCCTGTTTACTCTGCTGACTGTTCCTTTTGTTATGCAAAATTCTTCAGTGTAATCAGGTCCCAGCTGTTTATCTTTGTTTTTATTGCATTTGCTTTGGGGTTCTCGGCCAAATCTTTGCCTAAACCAATCTCTAGAAGATTTTCTCTGACATCATCTAGAATTTTTATAATTTCAGTTCTTAGGTTTAAATCCTTGATTGATCTTGAGTTGATTTTTGTAAAAGGTGAGAGATGAGGACACAGTTTCATTTCCCTTCATGTGGCTTGCCAATTATCCCGGCACTGTTTGTTGAATAGAGTGTCCTATGATGATATATCCAGGTCATTACACATTTCTCAGAATTTATAGAATGTAGGACAGTGAGAGTGAACCTTAACATAAACTATGCACTTTGAATGAAAAGAATGTGTCAAGGTGAGTTCATCAGTTGTGTATATCACTCTGGGTTAGGCTGTGAATAATGAGGGAGGCTGTGCCTGTTGGAGTGCAGGGGTTAGATGTGAACTCTGTATTTTCTATTCAATTTTTTGGTAAACCTGAAAGTGCTCTGAAAAATAGTCTTTTAGAAAAAAAAGAATGATACAATTTGTAAAAAGTATCATCTAACACAAGAAGAAAAATCCTTATTGAAAACAATCGAATCAGTGAATTGTACACTATTATAGATTGTGGATCAACTTTGATGGAAATCTAAGACAATCTACAGGAAAGACCTATTAAAAGAAGAGTAATGAAGTTAGCTGATACAAGATCAAAATACGAACATCAATTGCCTTCCTGTAAGCTAGCTACAACATTGCATTCCATAATAGAAAAATAATACAATTGACAAGATTATACATAGCAGCAACAAAAATATATTGAAATCTACCTGAGTGGAAATATGAAGCCTCTAAGAATAAAATCATGGAACTTTAGTCACAATATAAAAAGGAAATCTAAATAAATGTAGACACACACCTAGTCCCTGAAAGAAAGATAGAAAACTTAAACATGTCAACTGTGCTCTGTTCTACAAATTCAATCTTACATCTAACAGACTTTTTTTTTTTTTTTTTGCTTTTTATTTTTGGTTCAGGGTACATTTGCAGGTTTGTTACATAGGTCAACTGGTATCATGGGAGTTTGTTGTTTAGCTTATTTTATTACTCTGCTATTAAACTTAGTACCCAATATTATTTTTTCTGATCCTCTCCCTCTATCCACCCTCCATGCTTTAGTTAGAACCACTGTCTATTGTTCCCCTCTATTTATCCATGTGTTCTCATCATTTAGCTTCCACTTGTGAGAACATGCAGTACTTAGCTATCTGTACCTGCATTAGTTTGCCAAGGATAATGGCCTCCAGCGCCATCCATGTTCCTAGAAATGACGTGATTTTATTCATTTTTATGGTTTCATAATGTACTATGATGTATACGTACCACATTTTCTTTATCCAATCTGCCATTGATGGACATTTTTGTTGGTTCCATGTCTTTGTTACTGCGAATAGTGCCACAATGAACATATGTGTGCGTGTGTCTTTATGATAGAATGATTTCTTTTCTTTTGGGTACATACCCAGTAATGGGATTGCTAGGTCACATGTTAGTTCTGTTTTTAGCTCTTTGAGGAATTGCCACACTGATTTCCACAATGGCTAAACTAATTTACACTCCCACCAACAGTGTATTAACATTCTCTTCTCTCTGCAACCTTGCTAGCAAACAGAATCTTACTAGAGCAGATTATGTTTTGTTTAATTCTGAAGTACTGTTTGGATCTTTCAAAATTAGCATGTATCCATCGATTTAGGAGTGAGGAGAAGCTCAATTCTGGGACTAGACTACCTGGCTCAAGCTCAGCTCTGGCATTTTCTACTTGTGAGTTCTTCAGCTAGTGGCTTAGTTTTGCAGTCATAATTTTTCATTTAAAAACCACTTGATAAAACCAGTGTCTACATAAAGGATTTGCATAAGAAATAAATTAATTAATAGAGAAAAATACACATCACAGCCTCTGAGCACTAAATGTCAATCTTTCTTAACATAAAATATCAAACTGCATCTAACCATTTCTGCCTACAAGAAACGTTCATGCACCCTAAGGGTTAACAAAGAGTGCTTCAGAATCTGGTTCTGGTTCTGTTGGGACTTCCCACAGTTAAGATTATTCCTTTTTCATAACAATTTATGGTTTTATGGTAAGATCAAAGTGACTATTATTATGATGCTGTTAATGTTCTTAATAATAAATCCTGGACCTATATCTAAGGGGGTGAGTGGCGTAAATATTATTGATCCCCAAGGCACACAGAGTTCTTGGGCTCCTGTCCTCGCCAGGATGTTTTGGACCTGGTGTCCTTTTGCCTGACGTTACTAACCAGGGATTCTCTAGGGATTGGTCTTCAAACTGGTGAACATCTTTCTAAAAGATGGAAAGATTTAGAGGATCAATCAAGATCCTAATGTCCAAGAACTTGACCATACACTTATCAGGTGGTCACTGTGGTTATTGTTTCCACCTCTCTTCCACAAAAAGAAATCCCAGAGGGAGAACTGCCTCACAGAGGACTGGGCCAGGCCCTCACCCCTTCTCTTCACCCTCTCCACAGTTCATAAGGTGTGCTGGCCCACGCTTGAGGTACCTGCATGTCTTAGTAAGTTGGCCCCACATGTGAACAGCACACATGAGGACAGCAAGCCACAGTTGCATCAGACGTCCCACACCAAACAGAGACGTTTTAGTCCCTTGCAAGAACAGGTGCCACTTAGGATGATGAAATGATGTAGATTTTCTCCATCTTGTTCTGGAGAGGAAAGCAGTTGTCCTGTGGCACCCACAATGGGTTTAATGATGTGTTTCATAAATTATGGAAGAACTGCATGGAGAAGCAGAGCAAATAACCTCAGGATATGTGAGATCCACCAGGAAGCTCATGGGCTGATCCTCACGGTGTGTTCCTAGGGACAGTTTACTTTGGGGAACTGGAACTTTAATGACTAGAAAGGCCTTTCATCCCCCAAGAGTCTGCTGCACTGAAAGAGACACTTAAAACCTTCTGTCCCATCTGCATCTGTATTGACCTTCTTAAGCTATTAGCTCTGACACTTGTAGGCAATAAACTTTCCAGCTATTAGCTCTTCAATAGGCCAGACAAAGGGCCTCCAACTGGCTGAAAAATTAAGGCCAAGACTCTAGATTGCAATAACGTGATGCCAGATAGGGCTCATATTTTGTAGCTCCAGATTTGTTTTTTCTAATGTGTCTCCTCATTGCTAAAACTCTGTGTATTTCACATGGCAGAATCTTGTGGCAACTGGCTCCTGTGGGTTCTCCAGTGGAAGGCACTGCTGGGAGACTGGAAGACTGGAGGAGGCAGAAGTCATGTTTCTCTGCTGCTGACATTGCCTCTTGCAGTGATTATGGCAGCAGCGCCTGCAGCACTCAGCAGCCTGGCAGGGAAGAGCGCATAGCGATGGCTTCCATTCCTGCTTAGGCAGCTCAGTTCCAGCAAGAACAGCCTCCCCTTCACCTGCAGTTTGGAGTCTGGGCAACATCATTTTTCTTTTGCTCTCCTACCCCTAGGGGTGGTATGGACTTTCTGACATTATTAATTACTGGGCATCCTTTACAACCCCTCTTTTCTTCTGTAACCTTTCATGCCCACTAATACCAACTCTTGTACGAAATTTTCTCTGTTCAGTTTACCTACAATATTTTCTATTTCTTGACTACGCACTAACTGATAAATACCAGAAAAGAATATCTTCAATGAGTGTAGACTTGAAGATGTGTGGTTTGCAGAATGACAAAGTGAAGAGAGAAGTCTTGTCATGGGTAGGGCTATATGTCACACTGCCTGCCAGTTAGAGAGAATTAATGAGTTACCAAACTCTGATCCTGAGGTTTCACATATTCTGGATAAATATCCTCACATATTTAAAAACATGCAATCATCACCTTTAACCAACGATATTTTTGCAAATATATGTTTCCTTGATAGTTGGCACTACATAATATTTAGTGATTCTGCATTTTTTCAGCTTGATCACCTGATCTTGGGACTTAATGAACCTATGGAAAATCAATTGTCCAATTTTTGCTCCTTTCTTGTATTGAGAAAAACCACTTATTGATGAAGGACAGAGGGAATTGGGATGAATTAGCTGTCCATATCTGATTGTATGTTTCTACTCCCATCCATTCCTGGGTTTAGCTTCAAAAATTATCTAAGTTGTGCCCTAAATATCACTTCCTCTTTTCCACAAAAGCTTCTCTATCTAAAGGATTTTTTTTCTGCAGCATATATTTGTACTTCAGTTTTCTCTAGTCTTATTTCCCTGTATAGTTCATGCTATCTGCTCTCTGACTGTCAGAAAATTTTAAACATTCTCAGCAAATGTTGCCACTATTTTCTTTCTTTCTTTTTTTTTTTTTTAGACAGAGTTTCACTCTTGTCACTCAGGCTGAAGTGCAGTGGCTTGATCTCGGCTCACTGCAACCTCTGCCTCCCAGGTTTAAGCCATTCTCCTGCCTCAGCCTCCCAAGTAGCTGAGATTACAGGCATGTACCACTACGTCCAGCTAATTTTTGTATTTTTAGTAGAGATGGGTTTTCTCCATGTTGGTCAGGCTAGTCTTGAACTCCTGACTTCAGGTGGTCCATCCGCCTAGGCCTCCCAAACTGCTGTGATTACAGGTGTGAGCCACCACGCCCAGGCCACCACCGTTTTCTTTCAACCACATGTAGAGTTTACCACTCTGTTGTTTTGCTGTTGCTTCAATTTAGTAATTTTTGACACAGGAGGATGATTGGAGACTCAACACATGCTCAGGCTGCGGTCTTGTTCCATTTTAAGGACATGTGTTTTCTTTGTTGATTTCCATTGTGGTCACATGCTTTGACTGACAGATAACTGTAACCATCATGGGACTCCTATGGAAAAGAGATGTTGTTTCTCTTTGTTCTTGTTTTTGTTTTTAACCAGTTTTTTTGTTTTTTTGGGTTTTTTTGTTTTTTGTTTTTTTAATGACAGAGTCTTCCTGTGTTGCCCAGGCTTTTCTCAAACTCCTGGCTTCAAGCATTTTCTGGGCAGAGCCTCCCCAGGTTTCTGGGATTATAGGCAAGAGCTACCTACTTTTTTCTTTTGAAGCAGGGTCTTACTTTGTTGCCCAGGCTGGAATGCAGTGGTGCAATTGCAGCTCACTGCAACCTCTACATGTGAGGATCAAGCAATTCCCCAGTCTCAGCATCCCAAGCAGCTGGGACTACAGGCATGACCAACCAAAGCCCGGCTAATATTTTTGCATTTTTGTAGAGATAGGGTTTCACCGTGTTGCCCAAGCTGGTCTCAAACTCCTGAATTCAAAGTGATCTGCCAGCCTTGGCCTCCCAAACTGCTTGGATTAATAGGCATGAGCCAATGTGCCTGGCTCACAAGTGCCACCTATTTTTAAAAGCAAAAGTAATTCCCTTGAAATCTCCTTTTGAAATTTGCTCCAGTACTTAGAGATGCTTATCTTTCTAGATTTGTAGTTGTGACAAGGAGGAAGATAATTTCCAGAAAAGAAGTTGTAGCAACAGGAAACAAAGGTCCTCCAGCATTGTTTAAGGAAGTTCAGCTCTTAAAACACAGGTTAGAATGTGTCTACTTATGAGAAAGCAAGAATTGAACATGCTAATATACTGCCATGATAAACAGGAAAGAGAAAAAGAGGCAAATCAGTTAGAACAAGGCTGTGAGGTCTGGAACTAATTTTCCAACTCTGGACTAGGTACAGACTATGTAGTATGGACTATGTCGGTTTGTGAGGGAGGGCATAGAATCTTTCTATCCTTGATAAATTAAGACTACACTTTTTTTAAAAGTAAAAGTCATGCAGACTATATAATAGTATTTTGATACATGCATACAATGTGTAATTATCAAATCAGAATAATAAAGATATCACACCTCAAAGACTTAGCATTTTTAATGTTGGGAACATTTCAATCTTCTAGCTATTTTGAAATATAAACTAATTATTGTTAACTACAGTCACCGTACTGTGCTACTGAACATTAGAATGTATTCCTTCTAATAAACTATGTCTTGCATCCACTAACCAACCTCTCTTCATTCCCCACCCTTTCCAGCTCCTGGTAACTTTTGACTTTCTAAGTCCATAAGATCAACTTGTTCATCTCCCATGTCTGAGTGAGAACATGTGACATTTGTGTTTCTGTGCCCTTTTGCCCATATTTTCTTATTCCTTTCTCCATAAGTGTGAAATCCAAGGAGACAGCCCTTAGATACATCTGCCAGGAGGATGCAAAGCCCTCTTTTGACAAAAAGTGGAAAACTGATCAGTTGTTTTGATCACATAGAATCCAATGAAACTATGATTTCATTTTAGTCACTTTGAGCTTTGCATCTGACTATGAAAATTAAGGCCTCCCCCTACTGACTGGTGACATATTGGAAATGTTCAAGGAGATTCCAGATTTTACACAAATGGCGCCACCTTGAGGTTCACACTCGTGGTCAGTTTAAGGAGACGTTATTCCAGTCCTGGTGCTAGACTTGGCGATTTAATGATTAAAAAGACATATTTATGCACCCAAAGATTCCAATCTTCTGGGAGAAGCAGACCCATAAGATATCCCTTAGTCACTATTGTACTGAATGCAATTGAACACCTACAAAAGTCTTCTATTTAGGTGAGCTCAGTGCTTGGATGGAGCTGTGATCCAAAAATTCTGAGAACATGGAAAATAGTTACCTAAACCAGGGGGCACTCAGGTTAGGGTTTTTGGAGGATATGACATGAAGTGAAATAAAGAAAGGATCTAGGTTGGAATAACAGTCAACCTTCAGCAACTTCGCACCCAATGAAAACAGGAAGACCTGATCACAGTGCATTCTCAGTACTGAGCAACATTGACTTCTGGGGTAGAAGAGAAACTGTAAGTGGGTGAAACTAAGGTTAGTTAAACGGCCATTTCTTCTGTCTAGGGAGTAAGATCCAGCGGGTGTGTGTGTGTGTGTGTGTGTGTGTGTGTGTGTGTAGGTAGGTAGGTAGGTAGGTAGTTGTGGTGAGGGGGTTGACAATAACCAGGCATGAAGTAAATACTCCATGAATTCTAAGTGCCAGGGAGGGATTAAGTTCCTGCAAAATCTCTGGATCTATTTATTTTGTTTTTGTTTTTTTTAAATGGGAATTTTTGCTGTTGTTGTTGTTTTGTTTTGCTTTGCTTTGCTTTGTTTTGCTCTTGGCATCCAGGCTGGAGTGCAATGGCACAATCTCGGCTCACTGCAACCTCTGCCTCCTGGGTTCAAGTGATTCTCCTGCCTCAGCCTCCTGAGTAGCTGGGATTACAGGTGCCTACCACCATGCCTGGCTAATTTTTTTTCATTTTTAATAGAGACAGGGTTTCACCATGTTGGCAAGGCTGGTATGAACTCCTGATCTCAGGTTATCCACCTGCCTCAGTTCCCCAAAGTCCTGGGATTACAGGCAACAGCCATCATGCCCAGCCACTCTGGATCTATTTAGAGAGGCATGCGGGACCTCTCTTGTGAATTAGAACAACATAGAAGTTATTTCAGGAGAAGTTTATTGGGATGTGCTACAAGCTCATTGTGGAGTAGACATCTTGAATGGTTTGGCATTTGGTCAATAAGAAGCCATTAGAAATTCCTGCAAGTCTGGCATCTATGGTTTGCTCACACTGGCAATGGAGGATGTTGTGAGTCAGGGATCAATGAGTAGTGATTCTTCAGCTGCCAGAGATTCACCAAGGAAGGAAATAGAATCTACTTTCCCCATCTCCACTGAGGAACAAAACAACCACTAGTCCTGTGTTTGTAA
Source organism: Cheracebus regulus (assembly GCA_963574635.1). Lineage (NCBI taxonomy): Eukaryota > Metazoa > Chordata > Mammalia > Primates > Pitheciidae > Cheracebus > Cheracebus regulus. Next base: position 29,485 of record CAUYQU010076961.1, read on the forward strand.
AAGTCCAATGTCTCCTTCTAACCATCATCAGCATATCCGCCTTCTACCCACATGCAAACACAGCATTAATGCCTATCCTAGATTGCAGTAAAAACTCCAGAGCACTCCTGGAGGTGCTAGGGACTGTGAATGGTGCCAGGGATTCCAATGGATCAGGGAACAAAAATACCTCAACCAAGACGGAGATGGACTTTCCTCAGAGTCGGGGGCAAAGGAGAAAAGGTGAGAAAAATACACAGGAAATAGAATAAAAATGTAAAGAAGGTGACAATTCTTCTCCACAATTTGGACAACTTTATACTTATGAAAACAAAGGATGGCAAACAACTTAGAAAAAACTCAAAACACCCACAGAAAAAAAAAATTTTCTTTAATTTTAAAAATTTTAAATTTCACCATGTTGGCCAGGCCGGTCTTGAACTCCCAACTTCCGGTGGAGTTTTAAAATTACTGTGGGAAATGGCAACAATCACCCAATTTCAGGGATAACGGTGACAATGGTGAAGATGGTCAATATCCAAAGAATAATGGTTCTGAGACAGGGATTGGCAGTATCATATCTGCCAGAATTCCTATAAATCCTCATTCAAAGAGGTGGACTTCATCAGTGACTCAACTCTGCAGCCAAAATCATGCTTCATTCATGACAGATGCTCATTAAATATTAGATAAACATATTAATATCATTGGAGTTCATATTAGTCTGTTTTCCTGGAGTCTAGACTCGTTTCTAAACTAAATTTGGGCTTCTAAGTTAGTTTTCCTAAAAAGAGAATGAGCTGTCCCAAGAACATTAATTTTCAACGTTTCTAGTCCTCCCATTTCTCCATGTAATTACAAGTTGAAACACTGGTTTACAAATCATTTTTAGCAGAGTGGACCTCAGATACTGTGATTCAATCCAAGAAAAGAGTCACTACTAAGATTCTGAGTAAGTTAGATGAAAGGTAGAGTCGAGGAACAGAGGTACACAAAATTCAGCAACACGAACCTGGGGATCATAAAAAACAAGAGGCAGAACTAGATTGCAGCTCCAACGTGGATGTACAGAGCAGCATGTGGAGGCTCGCATCGCGAATTTTGGCTCCAGAATGACTGCAGGAATAAATCAGGAAACCTGAGAGGACCCACAGGTCCCTGAAGGAAGTAGATTGCTCCTGCAGGACCTGGGAGACATTCGAAATAGTGTGAGCGCCCAAACTGTGGAAGTGCAAGGGGAGATTATCCACTCCAAACACACAACCCCACTGGGGAAACTGAAGGCCTAGATTACGTAGATTTTGACCTTACCTGAAGCTGAGTCAATTTAGAGAGGTGAGCAAAATACAGGGGTAGAGGAAGCAGTGGGAAAAGTCCTGGGAACTTGCTGGGTCCCCTAGCAAGCTGTTTTTGTTTGGCCTCACAGGGGTCCTTTGGGAAGATGGCCAGAAAGAAGTACTGGGAAAAGGCCGCAAGGAGAAGGAAATCTCCAGCTGAACTTGGTAACAATATGAACTGATCAAGATGCCTCCTGGCCAGAACTCAGGGGAGGGCATAAATCTGGTGCACAGAGTTCACAGGTGGGGGAAGAAGGAAAGTCGTGAGGCCTGTGACTGCCGACTTTCCCTCACTTCCCTGACAACCTGCATAACACAGTAGAGAGAGTCCTAATCCTGCTAGGAACATAACTCCATTAACCTGGAAACCTCACCCCTACCCCGACAGCAGTCACAGCAAGACCTGCCCATGGAGAGTCTGCCTTCAGACCCACCTAACCCTGCATCCACACAATGGTCCTTTCCTGCCCACCATGGTAACTGAAGACAAAAGGCATACACTCTTGAGAATTCTAGGGCCCCACCCACTGCCTGTTCCTCCCAACCCTACCACAACTGATGCTCTCTGGAATGCACCACTTCCTGGCAGGAGGCCAAACTGCACAAAATAGTGCATTAAACCACCAAAGCTAAGAACCCTCAGATAGTCCATTTCACCCCACTGACACCTTCACCAGTACAGGTGCTGGTATCCACGGCTGAGAGACACATAGATGGTTCATATCACAGGACTCTGCAGACAACCCCCAATACCAGCCCAGAGCCTGGTAGACTTCCTGGGTGGCTAGATCCAGAAGAGAGATAATCACTACACCTCAGCTCTCAGGAATCCACATTCATAGGAAAAGGAGGAAAATACTGTATCAAAGGAACATCCCGTGGGACAAAAGAATATGAACAATAGCCTTCAGCCCTAGACCTTCCCTCTGACACAGCCTACACAATTGAGAAGGAACCAGGAAACCAGCTTGGGTAATATGACAAAACAAGATTCTTTATCACCTTCAAAAAATCACACTAGCTCATCAGTAATGCACCCAAACCAAAAGTAATCCCTGATTTACCTGAAAAAGAATTCAGAAGGTTAGTTATTAAGCTAATCAGAGGCACCAGAAAAGGGCAAAACCCAATGTAAGGAAATTCAAAAAAAACTGTATTTTTTTGGAAATCCAAAAAAAAACTGTATTTTTTTGGAAATCCAAAAACTCCAAAAGGTGAAAGGAAAAATATTCAAGGAAATAGCATAAATAAAAAACAATTAAAACTTCAGGAAACAATGGACACACTTATAAAAATGCAAAATGCTCTGGAAAGTCTCAGCAATAGAATTGAGCAAGTGGAAAAAAGAAATTCAGAGCTCGAAGACAAGGGCTTTGAAATACCCTAATCCAATAAAAACAAAAAAAAGAATTGGAAAATATGGACAAATCCTTCCAGAACACTGGACTTACGGTAAACAACTAAACCTAAGAATAATTGGTATTCCTGAGGAAGAAGAGAAATCTAAGTTTGGAAAACATATTTGGGAGAATCATTAAGGAAAACTTCCCCAGACTTGTTAGAGACCTAGACATTCAAATATAAGAAGGACAAAAAATAACTGGGAAATTCATCACAAAAAGATCATTCCCTAGGCATATTGTCATCAAGTAATCTAAAGTTAAAACAAAGGAAAGAATCTTAAGAGCTCTGAGGCAAAAGCACCAGGTGACCTATAAAAGAAAAGCTATCCACACTGCCATGAGTGTACCTATGCAACAATCTTGCATGTTCTTCACATGTACCCCGAAACCTAAAATGCAATTAAAAAAAAAAAAAGAAAACCTATCAGGTTAATGGTAGATTTATCAGCAGAAACCCTACACACTAGAAAGGACTGGAGCCCTATCTTCAGCCTCCTCAAACAAAACAATTGTGAGGCAAGAATTTTGTATCCAGTGAAACTAAGCTTTATATATGAAGGAAAGATACAGGCTTTTTTAGACAAACAAATGCTGAGAGAATTCATCATGACCAAGCTACCACTACAAGAATTGCTAAAAGGAGCTCTAAATCTTGAAACAAATCCTGGAAACACTTCAAAATAGAACCTGTTTAAAGCATAATTCTCAAGGAAGCTACAAAACAAAAATACACTTTAAAAAACAAAAACAAAAAATCAAAGAATATAGGCAACAAATAGCACAATGAAGGAAATTGTACCTCACATCTCAGTACTAACATTGAATGTAAATGGCCTAAATGCTCCACTTAAAATATACAGAAGTGCAGAATAGATAAGAATTCACCAACCATCCGCTGCCTTCAAGAGACTCACCTAACACATAAGGACTTGCATAAACTTAAGGTAAATGGATGAGAAAAGACATTTCAGGCAAATGGACACCAAAGGCAAGCAAAAGTAGCTATTCTTATATCAAACAAAACAAACTTTAAAGCAACAGCAGTGAAAAAGGACAAAGAGGGACATCATGTAATGGTAAAAGGTCTTGTCCAACAGGAAAATATCACAGTCCTAAACATATATGTACCTAACACTGGAGCTCCCAAATTTTTTAAACAATTACTAATAGACCCAAGAAATGAGATAGACAGAAACACAATAATAGTGAGGGACTTTAATACTCCACTTACAGCACTAGACATTTCATAAGACAGAAAGTCAACAAAGAAATGATGGTTTTAAACAGTACCCTGGAACAAATTGACTTGACAGATATTTACAGAACATTCCATTCAACAACTGCAGAATATACATTCTATTCAACAGCATATGGAACTTTGTCCAAGATAGACCATATGACAGGCCACAAAACGAGCCTCAATAAATTTAAGAAAATTGAAATTATACCAAGCACTCTCTCAGACCACAGTGGAATAAAATTAGAAATAAACTCCAAAAGGAACCTTCAAGATCATGCAAATATATGCAAACTAAATAACCTGCTCCTACATGATCATTGGGTCAAAAATAAAATCAAGATGGAAATTTTAAAATTCTTCAAACTGAATGACAATAATAACACAACCTATCAAAACCTCTAAGATACGGCAAAGGCAGTTCTAAGAGGAAAGTTCATAGCTATAAATGCCTACATCAACAAGGCTGAAAGACCACCAACAGACAATCTAAGGTCACATCTCAAGGAACTAGAGAAAAAGGAATAAACCAAACCTAAACCCAGCAGAAGAAAGAAAATAACAAAGATCAGAGCAGAACTAAATGAAATTGAAACAAAAAATATAAAAGATAAATGAAACAACAAGCTGGTTCTTTTAAAGGATAAATAAAACTGGTAGACTATTAGCAAGATTAACCAAGAAAAGAAGGGAGAAAATCCAAATAAGCTTAATAAGAAGTGAAACAGCAGATCTTACAAATGACACCACAGAAATACAAAAGATTATTCAAGGCTACTATAAACACCTTTACATGCATAAACTAGAAAACCTAGAAGAGATGGATAAATTCCTGAAAAGATGGAATCCTCCTAGCTTAAATCAGGAAGAATTAGATATTCCAAACAGACCAATAACTAGCAGCAAGATTGAAATGGTAATTTTAAAATTACCATCAAAAAAAGTCCAAAATCAGATGAATTCACAGCATAATTCTACCAGACATTCAAAGAAGAATTGGTACAAATTCTATTGACACTATTCCACAAGATGGAGAAAGAAGGAAACCTCCTTAAATCATTCTATGAAGCCTGTTATCACCCTAACACCAAAACCAGTAAAAAAGAAAAAGAAAAAGAAAACTACAAGCTAATACCCCTGATGGACATAAAGGCTAAAATCCTCAACAAAATACTAGCTAACTTAATTGAACAATATGTCTAAAAGATAATCTACCATGATCAAGTCAGTTTCATATCAAGGATGCAAGGATGGTATAACATACACAAAACAATAAATGTGACACACAACATAAACAGAATTAAAAACAAACATCACATGATAATTTCAATAGATGCAAAAAAGGCATCTGACTAAATCCAGCATCTTTTTATCAATAAAACTCTCAGCAAAATTGACATACAAGGGACATACTTTAATGTAATAAAAAGCCATTTATGACAAACACACAGCCAACATAAAACTGAATGGGAAAATTTTTAAAGCATTCCCTCTGAGAACTGGAACAAAACAAGGATGCCCACTCCCACCACTCCTCATCAACATAGTAGTGGAAATCCTAGCCAGAACAATCAGACAAGAGAAAGAAATAACGGGCATCGAAATCAGTAAACAGGAAGTCAAACTGTCATTGTTTGCTAGTAATATGATCGTTTACCTACAAAACCCTAAAGACTCTTCCAGAAAACTCATAGAACTAATAAAGCAATTCAGCAAAGTTTCCAGATACAAAATTAATGTACACAAACCAGCAGCTTTTCTATACACCATTGATGAAACTGAGAATCAAATTGAGAGCTCAATTCCATTTACAATAGCTGCAGAAAAAATAAAACACTTAGGAATATAGCTAACCAAGGAGGTGAAAGACCTTTACAAGAAAAACTACAAAACAGTACTTAAAGAAAGCATAGATGACAACAAAAAAATGGAAACACATCTCATGCTCATGGATGGGTACAATCAACATTGAGAAAATGACCACACTGCTAAAAGCAATCTACAAATTCGATGCAATTCTTATCAAATACCACCATCATTCTTCATAGAATTTGAAAAAGCAATTGTAAATTCATAAGGAACCAAGAAAGAGCCCACATAACTAAAGCAAGATTAAGCAAAAAGAACAAATCTTCAGGCATCACATTACCTGATTTCAAACTGTACTATAAGGCTATAGTCACCAAAACAACCTAGTACTGGTATAAAAATAGGAACATAGATCAATGGAACAGAGTAGACAATGCAGAAATAAACCCAAATACTTACAGCCAACTGATCCTTGACAAAGCAAAAAAAAAAAAAAAGGTAGGAAAAGAACACCTTCATCAATAAATAGTGCTGGAATAATTAGCTAGCCACATATAGGAGAATGAAACTGGATTCTCATCTTTCACCTTATATGAAAATCAACTCAATGTGGATTAAGGACTTAAATCTAAGACCTGAAACTATAAAAATTCTAGAAGATAACTTTGGGAAACCACTTCTAGACATTGACCTTGGCAAAGACCTTATGACCAAGAACTCAAAGGCAAATGCAACAAAAACAAAGATAAATTGTGGGGACTTAATTAAACCAAAGAGCTTTTGCATAGCAAAAGAAACAGCAGAGTAAAAGGACAACCCACAGTGTGGGAAAAAAATTTCACAATCTATACATCTGAAAAAGGACTAATATCCAGAATCTACAACAAACTCAAACAAATCCACAAGAAAAAAAAACAAAAAGTCCCATCAAAACGTGGACTAAGGACATGAATAGACAATTCTCAAAAGAGGATATACAAATAACCAACAAATATATTTTAAAATGATCAGCATCATTAATGATTATGGAAATGCAAATCAAAACCACAATGCCATACCATCTCACTCTTGTTAGAATGGCCATAATCAAAAAAAAACTTTTTTTTTAAATAGTAGATGTTGGCATAGATGAGGTGAACAAAGAACATTTCTTCGCTGCTGGTGGGACTGTAAACTAGTACAACCACTATGGAAAACAGTGTGGAGATTCCTTAAAGAACTAAAAGTAGAACTACCATTTGATCCAGCAATCCCACATCTGGGTATCTACCCAGAGTAAAATAAGTCATTATATGAAAAAGATACTGGCACATGCATGTTTATTGCAGTACAATTTGCAGTTGCAAAAACATGAAACCAACCAAATGCCCGTCAACCAACAAGTGGATAAAGAAACTGTGCCATACATATATATACAATGGAATACTACTCAGCCATAAAAAGGAATTAATTAATGGCTTTTGCAGTGACCTAGATGAGATTGGAGACTATTATTCCAAGTGAAGTAACTCAGAAATGTAAAATCAAACATCATGTGTTCTCACTCATAACTGGGAACTAAGCCATGAGGATGCAAAAGCATAATAATAACACAATGGACTTTGGAGACTCAGAGGGAAAGAGGGGGAGGGGAGTGAATGATAAAAGACTGCAAATAGGGTGCAGTGTATACTGCTCAGGTGACGGGTGCACCAAAATCTCACAAATCACCACTAAAGATTTTACTCATGTAACAAAACACTACCTGTTCCCCAATAACCTATGGAAATTTAAAAAAAAAGAATTCAGCAACACAATGGCATACATGAATTCCAGTTAAACCATTGTGCAGTTACATCATGGGAAGCAGAGTGTACCTTCTGTTAGTTCAAGGAGGAGTCTTAATCTAAAGGAACCAAGATTCTGGGAGTTTGCCTAAGTGGCCCAGGATATAACATGGCAACTGTGGTCCCAGGTTGCATAGGTCTGTTTCCCTCCTGGCCATTCACTGTCATTTGACCTTGGAATAAAATAAGAGAAATTATCAGTTGCATGAACATGCCCACAGCTACATAACACTCCTTTGTAGTTTAATACAAAATTATGTGAAAGGAGCCTCGCTACACATTTATAAACCCATCAACCAAATGGAAGGCAAATGAGAATAAGAAGGAATATATAAATACATATAATAAAAGAGCCTCAAATAAGACAATAATGACAGAAGATAACATAATCATGGAGTAGTATTAACTCAGCCATTAGTTGTAATCAAAGATCATTTTTTCAAAAGGAAAAATAAAATTATATCCATGTATAAAAATATCAAGAGCACGTAAAAACTTCAAACTGGTGAAGGAAAAATTAAATTAAACACATCTCAGTCAGTGCAAAAGAAGGAAGAAAGGCAGAGAAAAAAAAAAAAACACAGAGAAAAAAAAAATCACAAATGCCACAGTGGGTCCCTGTTAATTGCAGACTATAAAAATTGGACAGGTAGCTGGCTGAAGGCAAGAGAATATCTGGAGAAAATACAAAGGAGCTTTCATGAGCATGAAGAATATCTTGGTCTACATCTGGGCAGAACACAGGCATAGGGAGATGACCACTCCATTTAAGGCTGGTTGGCCTTGGATAGCAGTTGGCAGTCTTGCAGGTGGGCAGATAGGAGTGACAGCCATCGTGTTCACAGTGAGAGGGAGCTTGTGGTTGGAGGTCAAGTATATTTATGGATCTTCCAATTCTAAATCTATCACTTAAAAAATATTTCAAGTTTTATTTTAGATTCAGGGGATATATGTGCAGGTGTATTATATGAGTATATTATATGACACTGAGGTTTAGGATACTAATGATCCTGCTATCCAGATAATAAGCATAGTACCCAACAGTCTTTTAACACTTACCTTCCTTGTAGTGCCTCTAGTAGTCCTCAGTGTGCATTGTTGCCATCCTTCTGTCCATGAATACCCAGTGTTTAGCTCCTACTCATAAGTAATAACACGCAGCAGTCACTTTTCTGTTATTGGTTAATTCGCTTAGGATAATGACCTCTAGCTGCATCCATGTTGCTGCAAAGACAGGATATCCTTCTTTTTTATGACTGTATAGTATTTTATGCTTTATGTATACCACATTTTAAAAATCCAGTCCATATCTTTATCCAATTCCATGTCTCTGCTATTATGAATAGTATTGCAATGAACATACAAGTACATGTGTGGTTTTGGTAGAATAACTCATTTTCTTTTGGATATATACCCAGTAGTGGATTGTTAGGTTGAATGGTAGTTCTGTTTTTATTTCTCTGAGTAATTTACAAGCTGATTTTCACAGTGACTGAAGCAATTTACATTCCCACCAAAACTGTATAAGTGTTCCCTTTTCTCCACAGCCTCACCAGTATCTGTTGATTTTTTTCTTTTTAATATAATAACCATTTTGACGGTGTTAGATGGTATGTCACTGTGGTTTTGATTTGTATTTTTCTGATGATTAGTGATGTTGAACATTTTTTTCATGTTTGTTGACCACGTGTATGACTTCTTTTGAGAAGTGTCTGTTCCAGTCTTTTGCCCACTTTTTAATAGGGTTATTTGTTTTTCCCTCATTCAGTTGTTTAAGTTCCATGTAGATTCTGGATATTCAACTTTTGTTAGATGCAAACTTTGCAAATACTTTCTTTTAGTCTGTAGGCTAGCTGCATATTCTGTTGACAGTTTCTCTCATGCAGAAGCTCTTTAGTTTAATGAAGTCCTACTTGTGAATATTTGTTTTTGTTGAATTCCTTTGAGGACTCATTCATAAATTATTTCTCAAGGCTGATGTCCAAAATGGTGGGTCCTAGGTTTTCTTCTAGGATTCTCCTCATAGTTGGAGGTATCATATTTAAATCTAAACCCACCTTGATTTAACTTCTGTATATGGTGAAATGTAGGAGTCCAGTTTCATTCTTCTGCATATGACTAGACAGCTATCCCAGCACTATTTATTGAATAGGGAGTCATTTGTTCATTGCTTATTTTTTGTTGACTTTGTCAAGATCAGATGGCTGAAGGTGTACAGCTTTATTCCTGGACTCCTTATTCTCCTTCATTGGTCTATGTGTCTGTTTCAATACATAGTCCACAGACCCTTTAAAACAACAACACAGTAGTAAATACAAAGTAACCAGCTAACAACTTCATGATAGCAATGAAAACTACACATATCAATATTAACCTTGAATGTAAATGGTCTAAATGTTCTACTTAAAATGCACAGTTGCAAGTTAGATTCAAAAAATATATATAAGACCCATTTGTCTGCACTCTTCAATACACCATTTCGCACATAAGACACTCATAAGCTTAAAGTAAAGGGTTTTACAAAGATCTAACATGCAAACAAACTCCTAACTTTAAATGGAAAGAAATCTAGGAATAAAAATGAAATAGAAGACAGGACCTTGTAAGAGAGTATAACTCAGTGCAAATAGGATGAGGAGATTACAGCATGTAATGATTCCAGACATCACAATGTGCCTACAATTGCTTATAAGAAGAAAATGTGAGTAGAGAAATATAGTGCTCTCCTAGGATTCATAATGTAAGAGATTAATGATGTGCTTCACATATCCTCTCAACAAACCAGAGGGCCTTAAGAAGTGAAAGAGCATTGTCCGTGCAACCACTCCAGCAAGAAGCCAGAGTAGAGAAGGGCTTATCCACTGTCCTTTCCCACCTATACCTCTCATCCCCAGTGCTGGACACAGATACTTTAACATTAATTTCAGAAAGTATTTAATAACTCATTGATTGTTTAATAGTAGGGTGTTAATTTCCAAGTTATTAGAGGATTTCTTTTTCTTGAGTTCTTGGTTTTAATTTTACTCAATTATGGTCACAGAACATGGTCTTTATGATCTCCTTTTTTTTTTTTTTAATTTATTTGTTAGTTTATGTTTGAGACAGGATCTCACTCTGTTGCCTGTGCTGGAGTGCAGTGACCTGATTCCAGCTCACTAAAGCCTTTAACTCCTGGGATCAGGTGATCCTCCTGCCTCAGCCTTCTAAGTAGCTGGGACTACAGGCATGCATGCCACCATGCCTCGCTATCTTTTCTATTTTTTGTAGAGATGGGGTTTTGTCATGTTGCCCAGCCTTGTCTCGAACTCATGGGTTCAAGCGATTCTCCTCACCTCAGTTTCCCAAAGTGCTAGGATGAGCCACCAAGATTATTTTAAACCTGTGAAGCTTGGTGGTGTGATGCCAGCTGGTTGCAGCCTTGGGCCTTCACAGTCTCATGTAGTGGTCGGTAGACATCTCATCCAGCCCCTAAAGCAGCCACTGGGCCCTGTGCTGGACACCAGGTTGGTGTCCCTACTCCCTGTGGAGTATATTAATATAACAACATAATACTCTTATACATATTTTATGCAATATTCTTAAATTTTTAAATTGAGGCTGATACTCATGATGAACAAACATCAAAATTTAAAATCCAGACAGGGCCCACCTTGCTTTGCAGCACTCACCTCCCTGGCTGGCTCTGGTCTGGGCCCTACACACCTTGAGGAGGCCTAGAGACAGTGCAGAGGAGCTGGAGTGGGCAGGAGGGCTCAGCATAAACAGGAGGACTAAAGTAGAATTAGAGTCTCTGAGCACGACTCCACCTCAGAACCCAGGAGGCTGAGGACCCCAGAGTCAAGTGGGGGAGTGTGAGAGGAGGAGAGAGTAGCACTCTTCAGAGAGAGGCTCAAAGCTTTAGGAACAGACTGAGGAAGCAATTGCTTCACAGTCTCTCACTCAACTCCCTCAAAACTTGTGAGTGTGTCTTCCACTCATAGACAACCTGACTATGATGCGTGGAAATCTTCTAGTTGCTGTGGGAGAAGGAAGATGAACTTTAGGGACTTGCAGTTGGTTTACTGAAATGAACACGAATTTGAGGTTTCAACAGTTGTCTTATGGTTTCCACAAAAAATGACAAAATATGAAAGAAAAATTGTGGTATCCAGCAATCAGCAGTCAGGTTCAGACCACACTCTGTCTGTAGTCCTCTGACCCAAAGGTCTTGGGAAAAGTTAGAGGGCCTTACACCACATGCTGCTGTACATTGTTCGCTGGGAAACAAAAATGGGCAGGTCACTTGGATTTGCAAGTCTCTCCTGCAAAGTCAAATATTGAAATCCAGAAATTCGTCTTCTTGTTGCTTTCCTGCATTTGTCCCCAAACATCTAACATGAGGAAAATTAAAGCAAAACCACAATTCCCTCTTCATTCATTCCGTCATTCAAGAGACACTTACTGATGCCAAGCAGGGACCAAGGTTTTAGGAACTTTTCCCTGCCAGGGGTTCCTTTAATACTTTCTGTTCCAAAAGTCTTCTTTGAAGTTATTTAGCCAATAAATATGCTGCAAGTACTATTTGTTGAAGACCCTTGAATTTGAACAGTTTCCTATATCATGTTTTCAATACAGAATTGTTAAAATTTGATCTCAAATACAAGATGTGATGGTTTTGAGTTGCTATATGGACTTAAAAGTGAGAAATATAACAATCTGACACTCTCCGTCATTACATCAATGGACCGCAAAATATTGGAGCTCTACACTAGGAATGATGGATCTCACCTGGATTTTTATTTTATTATACTTTAAGTTCTGGGGTACATGTGCAGATCTTGCAGGATCGTTACATAGGTACACACATGCCACGGTGGTTTGCTGCCTCCATTCCCCATCACCTACATTAGATATTTCTCCCAATGTTATCCCTCCCCAACCTCCCCATCCCCCACTATGCCTCCCCTAGCCCCTCACCCCCCAGTAGAATAGTGGCAAACCGAATGCTACAGCACATCAAAAAGCTTATCCGTCATGATCAAATAGGCTTCACCCTGGGGATGCAAGGCTGGTTCAACATACGCAAGTCTATAAACCTAATTCATCACATAAACAGGACCAAAACCACATGATTATCTCAATAGATGGAGAGAAGCCCTTTGACAAAATTCAACAGCGCTTTATACTAAAAACTCTCAGTAAACTAGATATCGGTGGAATGTATCTCAAATAATAAAAGCTATTTACAACAAACCCACAGCCAACATCATACTGAATGGGCAAAAACTGGAAGCATTCCCTTTGAAATCTGGCACAAGACAAGCATGCCCTCTCTCACCATTCCTATTCAACATAGTATTGGAAGTTTTCGCCAGAGCAATCAGGCAAGAAAAAGCAATAAAGGGTATTCAATTAGGAAAAGAAGTGAAATTGTCTCTATTTTCAGATGACATGATTGTATATTTAGAAGACCCCATCATCTCAGCCCAAAATCTCCTTTAGCTGATAAGCAACTTCAGCAAATTCTCAGGATGCAAAATCAATGTGAAAAAATCACAAGCATTCTATACACCAATAATGGACAGAGAGCCAAATCATGAGCAAACTCCCATTCACAATTGCTACAAAGAGAATAAAATACCTAGGAATACAACCAACAAAGGTTGTGAAGGACCTCTTCAAGGAGAACTACAAACCACTGCTCAAGGAAATAAAAGAAGACACAAACAGATAGAAAAACATTCCATGCTCATGGTTAGGAAGAATCAGTATTGTGAAAATGGCCATCCTGCCCAAAGTAATTTATAGATTCAGTGCTATCCCCATCAACCTACCATTGACCTTCTTCACAGAACTGGAAAAAACCACCTTAAACTTCATATGGAATCAAAACAGCCCGCATAGCCAAGACAATCCTAAGCAAAAAGAACAAAGCTAGAGGCATCACGCTACCTGACTTCAAACTATACTACAAGGCTACAGTAATCAAAACAGCATGGTACTGGTACCAAAACAGAAATATAGACCAATGGAACAGAACAGAGGACTCGTAAGTAAAACCACAGACCTACAACCTCTAATCTTTGACAAACCTGACAACAACAAACAATGGGGAAAGGATCTCCTGTTTAATAAATGGTGTTGGGAAAGTTGGCTAGCCATGTGCAGAAAGCTGAAACTGGACCCCTTCCTTACACCCTATACAAAAATTAACTCCAGATAAATTAAAGATTTAAACATAAGACCTAGCACCATAAAAACCCTAGAAGAAAACCTAGGCAATATCATTCAGGATATAGGCATGGGAAAGGACTTCATGACTAAAACACCAAAAGCAATGGCAACAAAAGCCAAAATAGGCAAATGCCATCTAATTAAACTTAAGAGCTTCTGCACAGCAAAAGAAACAATCATTAGAGTGAACCGGCAACCAACAGAATGGGAAAACATTTTTGCAAGCTACCCATGTAACAATGGGCTAATATCCAGAATCTACAAAGAATTAAAACAAATGTACAAGAAAAAAACAACAATGTACAAGAAAAAAAAGTGGGCGAAGAATATGAACAGGTACTTTTCAAAAGAAGACATTTATGATGCCAACAAACATGAAAAAACACTCATCATCACTGGTCATTATAGAAATGCAAATCAAAAACACACTGAGATACCATCTCACGCCAGTTAGAATGGCAATCATTAAAAAATCTAGAGACAACAGATGCTGGAGAGGATGTGGAGAAAAAGACATTTTAACACTGTTGGCAGGAGTGTAAATTAGTTCAACCATTGTGGAAGACAGTGTGACAATTCCTCAAGGACCTAGAAATAGAAATGCCATTTGATCCAGCAATCCCATGACTGGGTCTATACCAAAAGGATTATAAAACGTTCTTTTATAAAGACGCATGCACATGTATGTTCATTGTGGCACTGTTTACAATAGCAAAGACCTGGAACCAACCCAAATGCCCATCAATGATAGACTGGACAAAGAAAATGTGGCACATATACACCATGGAATACTATGCAGCTGTAAAAAGGATGAGTGCATGTCTTTTGCAGGGACATGGATGAATCTGGAAATCATCATTCTCAGCAAACTGACACAAGAACAGAAAACCAAACACCACATATTCTCACTCATAGGTGAGTGTTGAACAATGGGAACACATGAGCACAGGGGTAGGGGAACATCACCTGGATTTTTAAAGGAAAAAAAATTGGCTGGACGTGGTGGCTCACGCCTATAATCCAGCACTTTGGGAGGCTGAGGCGAGTGGATCACAAGGTCAAGAGGTGAAAACCATCCTGACCAACATGGTGAAACGCCATCTCTACTAAGAATATAAAAATTAGCCAGGCATGGATGCATACGCCTGTAGCCCCAGCTACTTGGAAGGCTGAGGCAGGGGAATTGCTTGAACCTGGGAGGTAGAGGTTGCAGTGAGCCAAGATCTCACCACACTGCACTCCAGCCTGGTGACAGAGGAACACTCCATCTTGGAAAAAAAAAAAAAAAAGAGAGAGAGAAAAGAAAAAAAAGATTTTACCATATTTTTGGCATATCTCTAAATTTTCTAACATGGAATATTTTAAATGGAATTTTTGACATTTAAATAAATGGTAAAAAAAAATTCCAATAAGAAATAGGTACTTATAAATAGACAAGAATGCTCATTGTTATAACCACTGACTTTGTTCTGAACATGTCTGGCACTCGTGCTGTTTAGTACCTATGCTTTGCATCTCCCATTGCACTTCACCATGAGGTGGTTAATTAAAAGGAAACTGATTTCCAGTCATGTATACTAAGAAATCTTGGTTGCCTGAATATCAGATTTCAATTCTTTATATTCGTATGTATAGAAGTTACACAAATGGTATTTTCTGCACTCCACAATATATATATATATGTATATCTATATAATATATACATATATATATAAAGTAAAATCTTCCTTATAGATATATAGTAATATATATATTACTTTATATATATATATATAAGAAGATTTTACTACTTGTTTTTGTGAAACAGGAAAACTTTTGTGTTAGTTGCTCTTGCAAGTGAATGGCTTTTTTTTTTTTTTTTTACAGAGTCTCACTCAGTTGCCAGGCTGGAATGCAGTGGTGTGAGCTCAGCTTACTGCAACCTCCACCTCCCGGGTTCATGCGATTCTCCTGCCTCAGCCTCTCGAGTAGCTGGGACTACAGGTGCCCGCCACCATGCCCAGCTAATTTTTTTATTTTTAGTAGAGACGGGGTTTCACCATGTTGGCCAGGATGATCTCGATCATTTGACCCGTGTTCTGCCCGCCTCAGCCTCCCAAAGTGCTGGGATTACAGGTGTGAGCCACCATGCCCAGCCAGATATTTTCTTTTGATAGAAAATCTGTGTGTGTGTGTGTGTGTGTGTGTGTGTGTGTGTGTGTGTCTATGTGAGTGTATTTGTGTGTTTGTGTCTGTGTGAAAGGGACTAGGGAGATGAAAGTCAGCTTTGCCATTTCTGGATCCTTCTTTTCTCTTTTGCCTTTTCCATTTATCACTCACTACGGATTCTCAAAATGTAGTGGGAAAACACCCTAAGGAAAAAAATAAAATTAACTGATATATAAAGAAAGCTTGTTTATAATTTCTTAACATTCTTAGTGAGACATTTAGAGCCCACTTTTCAAAGGCAAGTTAAAAGAAATACTAAATTGCCATCATCACTCCAAAACTGTTTTTTGGAGTTTTACTTGACTGGTTGAGAAGAACTGCTTAAGTTCCCCTACAGCCTCTGAACTGGCCTCACCGTCTATGAACTCCAGTAGAAATTATGTATGTTCTGGTATAGACACTTCAGGATTGAGCATCTTTGCAACCACATCCTCCAGAAGTTGGCAGCCAGAACCTGAGAAAAAAGGCACAAGACCATGGGCCAACACCAGAGGTGTGAACTCATGTTGGGTGTGCACCCAAATGAGGCATGAGCTGTGAGGCTGGTCATCTTCTTACCTCCAAGGAGAGACTGAGCTTCAGAAAGATTATGGTGCAGGGTGCCAAGTTCTCAATTCTGGGAACATAAACTCAGGCTGTGCAAATTCTCCCAACCCCAGTACCTTTGGCGAAGAAGAACTTTAAGAAATGAGGTGCTCTCACTGGAGAGGCACAGCAAACTCTGCTTGGCCTTTCTTGGTTCAAAGTCATGCAATGCTTCTCTGTTATCATTTCCAGCCTCAATTAGGGGTCCCAAGGATTTCAGATGAATGGATCTAGGATACTGTTCATTATCTCTGTTAACTCTCTTCTCAGCGTCAACAAGTAATGTGAAATAGAACTTTTGCTCACAAGGGTATCTGAGGTGGTGGCCCCCGTGGGGGACTGGAAAGAGCTCAGGACTTAGATTCTCATGAGCTAGTTGTGCTCTGGGCTCTACTATTTTCTATTTAGTTGACTGTGAGCTTGTCAGATTTTCACCCATCCACATCCACTTTGGAAACAAATGAGGCAGGGAGTGTGAATGAGCTTTGTGAACTGCACAAGGCAGGCCACATACAGAATATATTAGTGCTGATTCCAGCAGCCAGGGTTTTTTCCTCTCACTGAATCTTCGGTGCTGGAAGGAGACTCCAGGGATGTGAGTTCTCCTCCCAACTCTGCCGTAAGCCTGAAAAACTGAGAGAGAAAGGGCATCCCAGAATGGTTCAGATCAACCCTGAGAATACAGAGTGGACCCTATAGGGTAAGAGATGCTGGGTCACACTCTGCAGCCTGGACTTCTATCCTGGGAGGTTTCCCATTTCTTCCCACATTTAAGGACACTGTGGTTGTTTTGTAGTTTGTGGATGCAGATGTGATTGGGCTTCCATGCGTCTCTCTCCTGCCCCACTGAAGTAACAAATTCCAGTATTCAATCCTGAGACTTATCCTGGTTTCCGTGGTCACTGTGACCGTGGCGGACCACTGAGTGCCATGAGACACTGCATGCAGCTCCAATGCAGGTGAAAGCCCATGACAGAACTGCCTGCTTGATTATCTGGAATTATTGGGGGTCCTAAGGCCCATTACACTAGGACGCATTGTACAGGGGCTGACCTGTGCTGGGACTTGAGGGCCAGGAGTTCTTCCACAGGGTCCCAGGCAATAACCCCAAGCCTAGGGAAAATCCTCTTTGCACAGAACTCACCTGCATAGTGATGCATGGGGAAGGCAACCAGCATTAGGACGATCAGAAGCTTCACGACAAGGCAGCTGCTTGTGGTGTTCAGTTGTGCACGGTGGGAATCAAGGAACTCATTGTGGAGGTGAGCAACCAGCACCACTCTGTTTATTCTCCAGGTAGGCACCTTAATCTCTCCCAGTAATGAGGCAATGCATCAACCTGGCATGGGACCAGGAGACAAAGGGGTGCACCAAGGGGGCCTAGCCATCCTGTGGTCTGTGTTTAATAACCAGATCTTCCCTCTGACACTGCCCACCCAAATGGGAAGGAACTAGAAAAACAATTCTGGTACTACGATAAAACAAGGTTCTTTAACACCCCCAAAAAATCAAAGTAGCTCACCAGCAACAGATCTAAACCAAGAAGAAATCCCTGATTTGTCTGAAAAGAAATTCAGAAGGTTGATTATTAAGCTAATCAAGGAGGCACCAGAAAAAGGTGAAGTCCAATTTAAGGAATATTTTTAAAAATATATACAAGATTTGAGGGAAGAAATTATCAGTGAAATCTCTTAAATTTTAAAAAATCATAACTTCAGAAAATAAAGGACACACAGAGAAATGCAAAATGCACTGGAAAGTCTTAGCAATAGAATTGAACAAGGAGAAGAAAAAATTCACAGCTCGAAGACAAAATATTCTAATTAACCCAATCCATCAAAGGGAAAGAAAAAAAATTTAATTAACGAAGCCTCCAAGAAGTAGAAGTTTGGGATTCTGTTAAATGATCAAACCTAAGAATAATTGGCATTCCTGAGGAAGAAGAGAAATCTAAAAGATTTGGAAACATATTTGGGGGAATAACTGAGGAAAACTTCCTTCACCTTGCTAGATGCCCAGACATCCAAACACAAGAAGCTCAAAAAACACCTATAAAATTCATCACAAAAAGATCTTCATCTAGGCGCCTTGTCATCAGGTTATCTAAAGCCAAAACAAAGGAAAGAATCTTAAGAGCTGTGAGACAGAAGCACCGGGTAACCTATAAAGGAAAACCTATCATATTAACAGCAGATTTATCAGCAGAAACCCTACAGTCTAGAAGGAATTGGGGCCCTATCTTCAGCCTCCTCAAACAAAATGATTATCAGCCAAGAATTTCGTACCCAGTGAAACAAATGTTCATATATGAAGGAAAGATAGAATCTTTTTCAGACAAACAAATGCTGAGAGAATTCGTCATTACCAAGCCACCACTACAAGAACTGCTAAAAGGAGCTCCAAATCTTGTAACAAATCCTGGAATCATATCAAAGCAGAACCTCTTTAAAGCACAAATCACACAGGACCTATAAAACAAAAATACAAGTAAAAAAGCAAATATAAGTGGCTCACGCCTGTAATCTTAGGACTTTGTGAGGCCGAGGTGGGCAGATCACCTAAGGTTAGAAGTTTGAGACCAGCCTGGCCAACATGGCAAAAGCCCATCTCTACTAAAAATACAAAAATTAGCTGGGTGTGGTGGTGGGTGCCTATAATCCTATCTACTCAGGAGGCTGAGGCAGGAAAATCGCTTGAGCCCAGGAGGCAGAGGTTGCAGTGAGCCGAGATCGCAACATTGCATTCCAGCCTGGGTGAAAGGGTGAAACTCCATCTAAAAAAAAATTCCAAAAAGCAAAACAAAAAACCCAGCAAATTCTTCCTGGCTGGGCTCAGTGGTGACTCATGCCTATAATCCCAGCACTTTGGGAGGCCAACGCATGTGGATCATGCAGTTAGGAGATCGAGACCATCCTGGCCAACATGGTGAAACCCTGTCTCTACTAAAATAGAAAAAATTAGCCGAGTGTGGTTGCATGCACCTGTAGTCCCAGCTACTTGGGAGGCTGAGGCAGGGGACTCTCTTGA
This sequence comes from Cheracebus regulus, assembly GCA_963574635.1. Taxonomy (NCBI): domain Eukaryota; kingdom Metazoa; phylum Chordata; class Mammalia; order Primates; family Pitheciidae; genus Cheracebus; species Cheracebus regulus. Next base: position 49,109 of record CAUYQU010076961.1, read on the forward strand.
ACCCGGGTGGCAGTGGTTTTGGAGTGCACTGCTGTGTGCTGTGTTTGTGCCACTGTTGCAAAAAAAAAAAAAAAAAAAAAAGCAAAAACAGGGGCTTGCTGAGATAGAGGCACCACAAAGAAGAGGCCTTTGCCACTGGTGGAATTGGGATGTTGAAGAACGCAGTGTAATTGGCCAGTTCCAGAAGGTGGACATGGATGAAAATGATGACAACAAGTTCATGCATGAAGAAAATCAGGGCAATGACCAGGCCAGGCCAACAAGAGCAAGGTGGACTCCTTCCTGTGGCAAGAAAACATGACACAAAGAGTCAGGTGGTGACACACCAGGAAGGCAGCATTGTCTTTAAGCTGCTCAACTCTTTTTTTTTTTTTTAATTTATTTATTATACTCTAAGTTCTGGGTACATGTGCAGATCATGCAGGTTTGTTACATAGGTATACACGTGCCATGGTGGTGGTTTGCTGCATCTACCTCCCCGTCATCTACATCAGCTATTTCTCCTAATGCTATCCCTCCCCAGTCCCCCCACCCCCTGCTATTCCTCCCCTAGCCCCCCACCCCCCAGGCCCCAGTGTGTGATATTCCCCTCCCTATGTCCATGTGTTCTCATTGTTCAGCACCCACTTATGAGTAAGAACATGTGGTATTTGGTTGTCTCATCATGTGTCAATTTGCTAAGGATGATGGTGCTCATCTCTTTTAAAGCTAATGATATTGAAAAGGCAGTTCAATCTCTGGACAAGAACAGTGTGGATCTCCTAGAAGCAATTTATAAAGATTTGAGAGCCGCTCCAATGATAGCAGTGCTATGTTATTGCAAGGGCATGAAAAGACACTTGCTTCTGGAGGAGTAGGGTCCATTGTTCATGTCCTCACTGCAAGAAAAACCATGTAGTCTGGCAGGAAGTGGATATCTGCCTTGGGAGTGGGAATTGCTGGTAAAAGATGAAAACAACCAAAGATCACTGCTGCCCTGCAGGTAGCATCTGTTTCTCTCAGCTTTGCTTTCTTGCTTCCTTCTTCACATGTGCATACAAGAAAATTGCATAGCAGTTTTCCTTTAATGAAAATTGGGATAATAAAGAAGAAATTGTGTTTCAATAGAAGTGTTTTATCCTCTCAAAACCACTTCAGTGGTGTTTATACCAGTCTATATATAGTATAACGTACAATGAAGTTTAATTGTGCAATTTTTAATCCCTGTTGGCTGGTTTTTTTGTTTTGTTTTGTATTATTTTTAACTAACACCAAGAGTTTTGGTCAGAATCTGAGGCCAGTTTCCTAGCTCATTGCTAGTCAGGAAATGATATTTACAAAAAAATGAGAGACTGGCAGCTATTAACACTGCAAAACTGGACCATACTTCCCTTATTTAAGCAAAATATGTTTTCAGACTGGCAGATATTAATATTGCAAAACTGGATCGTACTTCCCTTATTTAAGCAAAACATGTTTTTGGAATAAGCAGTGGATGAACACCACGTCCAAGGTCCAGCTTTGTTTCTGCTTGCCTCCAGATTATCTGTAATGTGGGTTTAAGTATGCTACTTTCCCTCAGCATCCAATAATTATGATCTATCAATTTCTTTGTGGTCACCTAGGGTTCAGAACAAGAAGTCTTGCTCTGTACAAATGTATCTATAATGTATCAGTGCTTGCTGGGCATGAACATCAAACTTTTGTTCCAATAATATGGCTCTGGAAAAACTGAAAATCAGAAAGAATGTAGAAGCTATGATGTAATTCAAACTCTGGGCAGCCTCTGAATGAAATGCTACTTTCTTTAGAAATATAGTAGCTACAAAAGAAGACATTTATGAGGCCAACAAACATATGAAAAAATGCTCCTCATCACTGCTCATTAGAGAAATGCAAATCAAAACCACATTGAAATACCATCTCATGCCAGTTAGAATGGCAATCATTAAAAAATCTGGAGACAACAGATGCTGGAGAGGATGTGGAGAAATA